>JAHUTJ010042207.1:0-21152 GCA_036250325.1 Characodon lateralis
CTTGTATATGTCATTCCCAAGACGAATTGATGCTGTATTGGCCGCAAAAGGAGGCCCTACACCATACTAATAAATTATTGTGGTCTAAAACCAGGTGTTTCAGTTTCATTGTCCAACCCCTGTATATCGATCTAAAAACATATTGACTTTTGCTGATTAAATTAAGTTATTTAAAAAAAAAATATTCTAGCCTATTATTGAAGAGTATCTTTAAAAACTGTGGCAGCAGAGAAACAGGTATATATTTGGCTAATTGGTGTCTATCGCCATTTTTGCACAGGGTTGTTAGCTTAGCTATTTTTATTTTATTATATATTAAGATTGCCAGCTGTTAAACATCAAAATTAAGTTAAATATGCAAAAACATTTCATATGTTTAAAGCAAAGTGAAAGACACTGTAGTCAGGTTTAAAGCAGGGGAGGAATGCAAACATTGTCAGTATCAGCTCCTCACAAAGACTAAACACTCCCCAAGTGTGTGTAACAGCTATACTGTGTCTCTGCTGCCCGCACAAATCCAAACACACAAGTTACCAAGCTTGCCTTTAGGAAAAATCCTTCGGTTGTGGCTCTTTTCTGCAAGAAATATAGAGTTTGCCCCCCTAAAACACATTGTATTTCTTTTGTTCATTCCCAAAACAGAGCCTGTTAAATGAAATCAGAGTTAGCTGCATTCAATTCAAATTCATCATGATTTAATGTAATTGAAACTACAGATTTTATTTTGCCTATATCGTTTTTTTTACTTTCTTTAATGTCGTTTGCATGTGGTGTACCAGACTATAAATTTTGCAATGAAGTTTCTTATTTTTCTCGAATTACATTGAATGTTTGCATGTCTAATTCAGGTGTCGTTGTTCAGGGCTGCTGTGTATAACGCAAATCCCCCCCCCCAATCTAAGTTGCCTGTCTTCTTTGTAGAAGCTCAAAACTTCATTTTTCTAAGCATGCTTATTGGATATTTAAGCATGTCTCCAAGAGGGTCAATGATAAGTATTATTCATGTCTAGTTTTAAAAGTCACATCCTTCCATTGTTTTAAATAAATCTTTCTCTGTATTTTTTGCCTACCTTATCTCTACATAACAAACTCTGTTTGCCTGTTCAAAGCACCCCAGCATTCTTATAACACTTTATCACTTTGAAAACACTTTAAAGGGTTAAATTGCTCTATGAGCAGCTTTTATTTTCATTTTCATGGGAAACACCTTCAGTTCATTGATTTTTTTAGACTATCACTTGGGGCAAGTTTTTGCAGAATAATTTTTGTTCATTGCAACACAAGGTCTCTGCTTTTGTGTTCATCAATGTTTTATGCATCCTTGAGGCAAGCCTGACAAGGTTGATGACAAACAGGCAATATTCTTTAAATCTGCCAAATATTTTTAGAGCCTACCTTATGATAAAGAGCTGGGTGTAGTGTGGAAGGAAAACAAAATGTCTGGAAGCCTGACCTCAAAGTAGATAAGTCTTACTTCAAAATGTTTTAACACTGACAGAAACCACAGTGGCTGACTTTAGAAGCAACAATATCTAACAGTCATGAAAATTATGTTTTTTTTTTTTCCATTTTAGCATACCTATTGTTGCTGTACAAATTAGTTTCTACTTAGATATATTTGTCTGGGTTTGACAGAGTGTCAAATAAGTTATATGAAAACAGAATTTTAGACCTAATAAAAGTTTTTAAATGTCTAGAGGCAAAATGTTTTTTTTTTTGTTTTTTTTTACCTTAAACAATGAACCTGTGACTTTCTATGGAGTTGTTTAGTGATTTAGTTTTCTACGCCCTATGATCTGTCAGTTTTAAGTTACTTTTGTTGTGTTACATTTTGTTATGATTATCATGGTTTAGTTTTATTGTTTTTATTTGTTATTTTTGTTAAGTTTCATCTGTTGTCTCCAATTACCAATTACCAAACAAACATTGTATTAGTCATAGTCCTCTCTCTGTGTAAATACTCCCTCCTCTCCTTCTTCCTCCATTATTTCTTTCTTTCTTTCTTTCTTTCTTTGTTTCTTTCTTTCTTTCTTTCTTTCTTTCTTTCTTTCTTTCTTTCTTTCTTTCTTTCTTTCTTTCTTTCTTTCTTTCTTTCTTTCTTTCTTTCTTTCAGCCTGCATTATTTCTAGTTTGGTTTTAAAATTGAGTCCAATCTTTTGAGCCGTCAAGCAGCCTTTTGAGTATCTGCAGGGCAGGGACACTAGAGATTAGATGCAGGTAAAATGTATGAGCTTTGCGACTTTGCCTGAGGCAAACATGCATATAGTTTATTCTCTGATGCTACAATCCATATTTGCATCAGAGAAGAAACAATGTTCCAACTGAAGGAGGTCGTTAACCTTGAGTTTCTACAAAAGCTTTATATTTTCATGCAAAGGTTAAATATATCTTGAATTGTCTATGAGTGCGGGACGAAAAACTGAACACCAGATCAAAAAATGAGTGACAAATAAACATGGCAAGTATAAAAACTGTGTAAGTAATAACCAGCCTTTGTCCTACAGCCGGTAGTCATTCCAAGTGTCCATGAACAGCTCCAGTAAACAGATTTTTTCTCTTTTTACAAGGTTACATTTCAATAAAAGTGCACTGTATATCTCACCTGACATCAAATAAAGGAGATAAAATCCTCAAAAGCTAAAGGCTCACTTATTTATCACAATGTTGTATTTGCCTTTTTTTCTCTGCCATAAATCATGTCATCAGCACGTAGATTTATTCTGTCTGGGAAAAGTGAAAAGGTAAGAAAGTCAGACCAGCTCCTCCTCTTTCAAGTGATAAATTGAGAACACACTTGGTGTTTTTTCATGTTGTTGTTTTTGCTGTAGACTGTTATAATTACAGCTACTTGCCAGATTCCCGTTTCATCAAATGTTTCAGTTGTGTTTAAAGGAAAAAGGTCTGGCTAGAATACATGTTGATAATGTCATATGGACAAGTGAGTTTTATTTTTGTTTAGTTTTTTTTAAGAGGTCAACAGGTCAAAGTGATTAGCATATAAAACTTTCAGAACTCATATCAGCCTCCATACTTATACTGCATTGGACCTGCCCCTTTTCCGTTTGCTAGTGTATGATCCTGATGCAATTAACAGTGACAAGGGATGAATACGTTTTTCCATTGTAGGAAAAAAACATGTCAACTTATTATAGTGACGATCTGTCAGCACAATCAATCTTTGTCATTAACAGCAGCCCTTATAAAGTTGCTGTAGAAAAATATAATGAATGTGTTTATCGTTAATAATCTTGGCAAACAAAAACCTGTTTGTACATGTTCAGTGCTCAGCAGTGTCTCAGTCTTCAGGACTCGCTGCCCAGCATGTTTTAGACGTCCTTGCTCCACAGGATTCAAATGACTGAATGAATTACCACCTCAGCATGTCATCAAGCTCAGCAGAAACTTGTTAATGACCCATTAATTTAAATTAGGTGTGTCGAGGCAGGGAAGCATTTAAAATGTGCGGGGCAGTGTCCCTTAGGACAAAGATTAGAAAAATGATATTCTACAGCAACCGGATTAAGTGATGCATCACTGACAGTAGCAGATTTTGTTCTCTAGAAAAATTAAATGTCTTTATGAAAAAGCTCAATAAGTCATCCAGGCTAGAAGTTAAAGCAATAGATAGCCCAGCAGAAGTTTTTATGTAGTTAGCTACAGGATTAAATAAATCTGAATCTCTATGGAGGTAAATTTGTCTCAATATTATTCAATCAAAAAAAACAAAAACTAATCTCAATCAAAAAAATAAATTGTGGTCAAAACTTTTGGAATATTCAATAAAAAAAACTAATCTCAATCAAAAAATATTAAGTTGTGATCAAAAGTTTCAGAGTTGTAACAATTTTGGAATATTTTATTTTGGGAGAAAAAAAATAGTTTGAAAAAACTTTTTAATTAAAATGACTAATTTTTTCTCATGAGAGAAAAAAGTTATTTGCAAAACATAAACTTTTATTTGCGCATGTCAAAAATCTTTGGTTACGACTCTCGCTCTTTTGGTTTTGACGCTCTCTGTTTTTGGTTGAACTCAAAGAATTTTGAGTGCTGGGAACATGAACATCTTGGGCGGGGCCTAAAGACGAACGATGTAAGACGTTTCCCTATTGGTTAGCGCTGACTAAAGCGGCCACTCGAACTGCAGGGCTTGTACAGAAGAAAACTGCGGTCAAGTGAGCCGACAGTCAGAAATAAGGGGTCCCGCCAGCCGACACCAGCTCTCTCTTAAAGATTAGCTTCGCGCATACAAGGTGCATTACGGTAATGGAGCAGAAAGGACACGATCCTGGCAACGGTTGAGAAAATAAGAGGTAAACAGAAAAGTACCCTACAGAACATTTATATTAATTAAATTTTTACAACTTTCACATTCATGTTTTATGTAAAATAATAAATATTTAATATTTTACTGTACAGTTTTGGAGAAATATCTTGTCAAAGCACCTCAAAATGCTCAACCATTATATGTATTTGTCCCACTATCAGGAATTTATTTCTCCAAAACCAAGAGAAGTGACAACACAATCTCTTCAAATTATATTAGAGGGTCATCTATATTATAACCAGAAATAATATTTTATAATTTCACTGTAGATTTCTGGAGAAATACACAACTACCCCAACAAAGTACCACAAACGCTTCTTTTTGGTGAGGTCGATGAGGTCCTGGGAAGTGGTCTGGACAGCTTAAAATGCAAGAGCATCCAGATCTCCTGGACCGGAAACGCCCCACGCCTGTTGAAGAAAGTACAACAGCTCTTCTTCATCAGGACATGAAAACAGACTGTTCTCTCTCCTCAACTGCTTACAGATGTCTGTATGGCCACGGTAGAAAGCACTCTGTGTCTCAGCATGACAGTGTGGTGTGGGAACTGCACAGGAGAGGAAAGAAGTATCACGGGGTTGTGAGGACAGCACACAGAATTATGGGATGCCCGACATGGATTCTGTTTTATACTACACTTGGGGTAGTTGTGTATTTCTCCAAACCTTTACAGTAAAATTATGAAATATTAATTCTGGTTATAATATAGATAACCCCCTAATAAAATCTGAAGAGATTGTGTTGTCGCCTCTCATGGTTTTGGTGAAATAAATTCCTCAAAGTTAGGCAAAAGCATATGCTAGTTAAGCATTTTGAGGTACTTTGACAAGGTAATTCTCCAAAAATGTACAGTCAAATATTAAATATTTATTATTTTACATAAAACATGAATGTGAAAGTTGTAAAAATGTAATTAATATAAATGTTCTGTAGGTTTGTTTTCTGTTTTCCTCTTATTTTATCAACCGTTGCCAGGATCGGGTCCTTTCTGCTCCATTACCGTAATGCACCTTGTATGCGCGACGCTAATCTTTAAGAGAGAGCTAGTGTCGGCTGGCATGATCGCGTATTTCTGACTGTCGGCTCACTTAACCGCAGTTTTCTTCTGTACAAG
The DNA here is from genome assembly GCA_036250325.1 of Characodon lateralis. Taxonomy (NCBI): domain Eukaryota; kingdom Metazoa; phylum Chordata; class Actinopteri; order Cyprinodontiformes; family Goodeidae; genus Characodon; species Characodon lateralis. The sequence goes on from JAHUTJ010042207.1 coordinate 5,439, forward strand.
CCCTGCAGTTCGAGCAGATGTTCAGAGGTGCGGGGGATCAGAGTCTGCCGCTTTAGTCAGCGCTAACCAATAGGGAAACGTCTTATATCATTCGTCTTTAGGCCCCGCCCAGGATGTTCATGTTTCCAGCACTCAAAATTTGTTGAGTTCAACCAAAAACAGAGAGCGTCAAAACCAAAAGAGCGATAGTCGTAACCAAAGATTTTTGACATGCGCAAATAAAAGTTTATGTTTTGCAAATAACTTTTTTCTCTTCGTGAGAAAAAATTTGTAATTTTAATCAAAAAAAGTTTTTTCAAACAATTGTTTTTTTCTCCCCAAAATGAAATATTCCATAAAAATAAAAAAAAATTGTTACAACTCTGAAAGTTTTGATCACAACTTAATATTTTTTTATTGAGATTAGTTTTTTTTTTTTTTTTATTGAATAATATTGAGACAAATTTACTTCCACAAAACTGCTCCTTATCACCAGTTCAACAATGAATATAAATCATTGTGGATTTTAAACATGATTTTTTTTTTTTTTTCCCCAGATTCCTTCAGCCTTGTATCTGTACCACAAGTACCACCTGTAACAGTAAAACAGTTTTTGTTCCAGTATAAATTGTAACTATGCATTTCTATCTTAATTTTATTTATTTTCTTGTTTTTTGTTTAAAAATTAGTCTGAAATATTTGTATTTCTATTTGTATTTAGGGTGGTTAGGCACATGTCTGTCTTCATTAGCTTTCTAGCATAAAACAAGGATCATGGTATCATCCTCCACCAACTTTGGAATGGTTCCTCTCTCACCCCTCTGACTGATCTGAGTATATTCACATCGGGGAAGAAAGATCCCAGACTCACACTGTCACCTGTGGTGTCCCTCAGGGGTCAGTCCTTCACTCTCCACTCTCACTGCTGTCTTGAGGAAGTAAAAGCCTGAATGAATGCAAATCTTCTCCAACTAAACACATCAAAAACTGATGCTATTCCTGTTGGCACCCCACATCAGATTTACTCATCATCTGTTGCCACCCTAATCTTCTCTGGTCACAACATTCAACCTTTCCTCTACAAACATTAATTTTGATGTAAGATTTCAACCTCATCTTACATTTGAAACTCACATCAAACACCTCTGCAGGACTTTTTTCTTTCATTTCAAGAACATCTCTAAACGCAATACTGTCCTTTTCCTTTGTGAAAAACTTGTTCATGCTTTCAGCTCCTCAAGACTCGAGTACTGCAAAGCACATTTTTACTGAATTCCATCCAAACACATTCAAAGACTTTAATACGTACAGAACAGTGCAGCCCGGATCCTGATAAAGCAAAAGAAACATGACCACATCACCCCAATCCTTAAATCCCTCCACTGGCTTCCCATCTCACTCTGCATTGAATACAAGCCTTCCTTACTCATCCACAAATCCATCTATGGCAACACTACTACCTCAAAGAACTGCTCACTACAAAGACATCAACAAAGTCCCTCTGCTCTACTAGTTCCTATCCGCTCTTTCCCCCCCTAGACAAAACTACACATCATGGTCAAAAGGGCCCTCTGATCTGCAGTTCCTCGTCTGTGGTACAAACTCCCTGACCATCTGAAGATACTACAGACTATTGAGAGATTTAAGACTGTAAGACTTAGAAACTGAACTTGGACTGAATTGAACTGTACCTTCCCCTTAAAATATTTTATAGTGTTTCCTCCTGCATCTGGACAAAGCATGAATACTGAGAAGATCCTGTTCCTTGATTTCTCTTTAGTGCATTTAATACAATTTAGCTTGATTTTTAATGATAGAAACTCTAATGATAGGAACAGTTGGAGGGCTCAACAATCACCTGGATTGATGATTACCCGACAAATAGACAGATTGTGAGACTGCCAGTACACCTCAATATTTCAGTCAGATTCATGTCATCTGCAGAAATACTCAGATGACTGCAGCCATTGTGTGTTTTGGAGATGGACACAGGACTGCGTACAGAGAACTATTGGACCGCTTTGTGGAATGGTGTGGCAACAGTCATATTAATAACAGGCAAAGCAGTATTCTTCATAAAACGAAGAAGGTAATGCATAACACCAAGCGTCCTCTTGGTTTGAGTGTATACCACAACAACTGGGTTCCTTCAGTCAGAGGCTTCTTCAGATCTGCTGTACTGCAGAAAGCTGCCCACAGCATCGGCATCCAGTCATATTAAATAAATTAAAATATGTATTTCATTACATGTAATTGAAAAATCATCATAATTACCCAAAAAAAAGGGTGGAAAACATCAGTCTGTGTAATTAATCTAAGTGATGTTACACTTAGCGAAATGAGTTTCTGAAATAAATTAACTTTTTAATAATTTTCTATTTTTTTGAATATGACTAAATAATGTTTCTTCGGAAAATGTAACATTTAAATTCCCTTTGGGAATATTAAAGTATTATAAATTATTTTTTTATTTAACTGAACTGTTTCAAGATTCCACCCATTAATTTTATTTTGATGGGGTTTTTCAGATAAAAGAAGTTATTTTTTTAACCACATTTTTGCGTCAATTGGTATCTTATTATTTTCCAAATAACAACTTAGGAAGAATAATGTTTTATTTTATTCCTATGTCGACATATAGTAAAATAGTGTTTTGTCACCAAACTATCCAAAAGGCATACATTTTTTAGTCATGAAATTACCTACTTTAGCTGATTGATTTTAAAATCCATCGTCTTTAGTTCTTTGGGAGTTGTTTTTTTTTTTTTTCATTTTTTCTGCAACTTTATGGATTTTATGTGGTTCATAAATGAAATAAAGAATGTGAACCGAAGGAAGTGAAGATTTCCATAATTGCAATGTACATATTGTCAGTTCTGTTTGTTGATGTTTAGCATATTCATTTTGCAGTCCCCTCTTTTTCTTTTTTTACTGTTTTTTGCATGTGTGTAGGTGTACAGGTTTCCACTGCAACCGGAGTGCCTCTCAATGTCACTTACTGTGAATTTGTGTTATGTTTTGGATGACTATGCCTATTTAGACATTTTTTTACCAGAAATATTGGATCTGAGCACTTCCCAAGGGTGAGAACCTGGTGAAACTTTTTTTCTGATGCCCACATTTGTTCATAGAGCTAAAATGATATTCAAAACACATTTTAATCCTTGGCTAGAAAGTGTCATCACAATGCATTTTTCGAGATCAGTTCCCCTTCCTCTCTTTTCCAATTATTGAAATTATGCCCAGATGCTTCGGTGCCATTGTGGCTTTAGACTTCGGGGTGAATAGTAGAGATGCAGGCAACAGTTTCAGCAGGTATGAGAGCCAGGCAGTACTTAGTCATAATTGGCAGCTTTTATTTCATTTCACTTTGTCTGGCTGTTTGTGTTTTCTCTGTATTAAGCAGGTGAACTGAAACAAAGCTGTGAAGACCAAACACATTTTGACTATGAGCCCAGTCAAACAGCAAAACTGCCAACATGTCCAAGTAACAATTTGTTGCAAAAACAAGCGTAAATGCCTCTTTTCGAAAGTGGCACCAACAATGCAACAGCGAGCACAGCAGGTGTTGTTGATTGCATGAGAAGTGACACCCATCCCAGAAATTGTTTTCCTGGAATGTCGCATAAAGCTTATGACATGTATTTGATAGAATTTCTGATCAAAGTGTATCTTCTACATAGACTGTAAATGTAACTATAACACTTCAGTTTATTATTTTGTGTTAAAACAAAAACTGTTTCAGCCTCTTGATGTTTCAATGTGCCAATATTTCTTCACAGTATTATTTTTTAACAGTTGCTCCAAAATATTTGCAACACAAATAGCAGGCAGGCTTTCTTTGTATATTTTAGACAAAATTCACTAACCTCTTCAAATTAAAGTGATAAGTACAGCAGTGTCGTAAATTGTATTGTGTTTTAAAAGTGTTTTGTTAATTTCTAATTAATTAAGTGGCATTTAACCAAAACTAAAATAGGATCTACTTAGAGAAAGTATTAAGCACAAACACGATTCAGATGGTAATTTTTCTTCCTAATTAATTCTACTAATATCTCAGTGTAAAGAAGATATATTTAGCATTCATAAAGTACACAAAAATGGTATTTTTTATACATTTTATTTATAATTTATGTAATTTTTCCATAAATCATAAAATATTTAAGGCACTTTGTTTTTTTCTGTTTCTGATCCCCCTTCAGATCCTTGCTTCATTCTGTGATCTGCACGTAGTTTATGCCTTGTGATCACTGACTGGGAGGTTGAAGTTAATGCTGGAATATTATGCCCCTGATCCACCTCGAGAGGTAGTCAGAGCCGTACCCACTGTGAACTGTAAAGATTAATACACGATTGCACAAAGATGGCAGCAGTACACACAGTACACCACATAAAGTGTAAGCAACCCTTCTCCGGAGCACTATTACATTATAAAGGGCATTTAAAATTACATCTGCTCTGACCCACAATCATGCAGTTGGACTGTAAAACCAAAGAAAGTACATAAATATAATTTGTATACACATTGAACTATATGGACCCTGAAGACCAGCATTTGTGCTTTCACATATTCCTTCTAATTGGACTTATGTGGTTGGCTGACCTACTCTAAAAAACAGAAGCCCAAATGATGCAGAGTGGCAAGCTATGCAGGGAATGTTTCCTTATATAGTACGTAACAACCACTGCAAAGTAATTACCAAAAGATAAAGTAAATAAGAAAAACCAAATGAAAAAGCAAGTTAGAATAAAAAAAAAAAAAAAAAAACATCTGCAGCATTCCTGCAGTTCATATACCAATTTGTGCTTACTTTGTTAGCATCACACACGTCATTCTGTTAGAACCTTATAATAGTAAAAAAAACACATCAGGAGACATTTAGCATCAGATATCAACTCAGCTGGACACTTTCAAAAAGGTTTTACAAGACTATTACCCATTGTGCTACATTAATAACATAAAGAAATATGCTAATGTTTTGTCAAACCATGTGTGGGTTGTTTGAAGGTTTACTCCCCAACAGCCAAAAAACAGAAATGTTATGACAATTGACTCCAAACCGACTGAGCATGGGTGGCTGCTCATCCAGTGAATCTTTGTGTTGGTCCTGCAATGGACTAGTAGCCTGGGAAGTAGCCTTCTCCTTTTGCCCACTGACAGCTGAAAAGAAACTCCAGGCCATGAACTGAATAAAAAACAGTTTGTTAGAAAGATGCATTATACTTCTACCAGCAGATGCTTTAATTAAAATTGCATTATTTAATTACTTTAAATTCAAACAGTGCCTACACTAAGATACACATTGCATTTAACAGCAATTACTATAGCAGGGGTGCCCAAATCGAGCTCTTGAGAGCCACTATCCTGCAACATTTTGATGCATCTGGACTTGGGCACCCCTGAACTATAGTCTCTGTTTGGGGATTATGAACCAGCCATAATTGCTCCCATTCAAGTTTATCCTATATTGAAAGTTTGGTGTCTATCATATTTCAATAACAATGTCTTATTGCAGTCATCGGCAACCCTAGTAAAAATATGTAGAAAGAATTTAGAGCAAATTCCTTTGAAAAAACTTGGTAATACCAAGAAGCCACTACTTGCTACATTTATTGTGAGATTTGGAGATTGGTAATGTAATCTTATTTACTGTCGTCATCACTATAGATGTTGCCAAGATTAAATTTGGTCTCTGCCCAGCCTTGTTTGTTACAGTTTGAGTTGCCTTGTAATTTTTAATTAATGCTCTGACTGTAGATGTGGGCTAGTTTAGGCCAGTAGCTATTTTACAGCTGCCCTATTTGAATCATATGTTCTCTTGTCTTTGCCATATTCAACATTAGCTAAAGGTGCATTTTGATTGAAGTTTTTTCTCCAGTCAAAACGTTTTTATCTACCTAGGGCATTTTCCGTGTGCATTTCCACTATACCACACTGTTTTTGTAGGTTACACCCCGATGCAGAGACGGTTCCTCCTCCTGCAGGAGTACCGCTGTGATCTGGAGGAAAGGATCTCCGCCCACCGCACCAGCAGAGTCTAGAATGTCATAATAGTATTGGATTTTAAATTAATGGGCCGATTACAACTTTACCATGGGTACCAATATAAATAGAGAGCAGAATCCGTTCAGATTTACTCCTCTACCAGCCAATCAGGATTCAGTTGAATTCATGTGATTCCTTTTGCATTTAATTTAGCAGCATTAAAGTTATTTTCTTCTTATCTTAAAGTGAGGTTTTGAAAAGTTCAGATCAATAATAGTTCCACTTACCTGTAGTTGAAAGATGTAAAATCCTTACAAGTTTGTAGAAAAACAAAGGGTCAATTAAATTCTCCTTACTGTTTGCTTGAAATGCCAAGACAGGACATAAGAAAACGAAAAAATGCATATAAACATTTCCAGTGAAATCAAATCTGTCTGCTGCATATTAGGCATTTATTAATGATGGTAACTTCATGAAACCTCACTTGAAAAAGTTTGTTTCATCTGTTTAATGCTCTGTAATGGTAGGATGACCTGTCCACAGTGTACCCAGATTCCAAAATACTGACTGCTGAGATAGGCTATATCCCTCGCACAATCCCTAAACAAACAAAAGTTATGAAATGTATGGAGGATTTAATTCAGAAGCAACGTGAAGAATGAGATCTATAAAGGTGAAACGTTTTCTGCTTCAGTGGCAGTGAGTGAGTGAGATGTGTTATTTACACACAATGTACACATTCCTACCAGATCCTGGGAAGACATGTAATTGGGAGAGAAAAGTGTGGGTGTGTTACGTGTGTGCGGAGGTCTGAAGCATGCTTTTTTTCACAGTAGGCTGTCAGGTAAAGACATAATTAATAATGTTAAAAATTGTTGTATCCAATTTTGGTGTCTCTCCCAGCAATCTGGTTTTGTGTATGTCTGCTCATTGGTAATGGCCCACTGGGATAGATGCATGGAACAGAGACATTATTAATATCATTAGCGGAGCCTGCGGTTTCCCAGCCACAAGAAATCAACATGTTTAATGTGAGCAGCGCTGCGTGAATCACTCACTTCTGTTACTATGGAGGCTTCTAACATACTTTATATTAAAGTATGATCTATTAAAACTGATCTCTTTATTCAATAGATTCACTTTTTTGATCACATGGAGATCAGGAGCTGCTTGTTTTACAGCAGGATGTAGCTTCACATTATTATTTGCGATTAATAACCAGCACATTATAATGCCTGCAAGGTAGGTTATTATCTTTGTATTATGCCATCAGAGCATATAATTTTTACAAATGCTCTTTACAATTCAACGGTGAATGCTCCATGATTTAGTCTCAGTATTTTTATGAGTATGGAAAACTATCACCTTTTTTCATGAAAAATGTGTAGGACCCCCAATAAACTTCTCATTTCTCTTTAGGGGCAGACATAAACCAGAACACAAACTTAATAGTTTGTTATTATTTGATAGGTAAACCTTGAGAACCAAGGCATCCCAAAACTGCATTAGCAATCTACAGAGGAAGTCAAAATCTATGTTGGTAAGGGACAGATTCTGCCCAAAATCTAATTTCACTATGAAAAATAGTCCATCAACACATAGAGTGTGTGATTATGTTTATGCTCTCAGGCCACTGGGATTTTAAATTGCCTTGGTGCAGATTAGGTAAAAATAATCTAAACCCCGCAGGGATACACTGGTGTTGTATTTAAAAAAAGAATTCTGCATATCTAATAGCAAGAACTCACAAGACCACTTGTACAGAAATGTTATAATGCCTTGAAACTACTGATCATCCCACAAGTGCTTTCATTCTCAGAGCCACACAAGAGTAAACACTCATAATCATTGACCTGAAACCACCCTGGAACAACAAAGGCACTTCCTTTGCTTGCTTGTTCAGACTGCTCTATTGATCCCGACAAACAACCCATCCAGAGTGTGTTGCAGTCATTCAAGACATCTCTCTTCTTATGTTAGTTCCAAGTTGCCTCTATTAACAGATCCATGCTTGGCGATGCAGCGTAGACACTCAGTGGAGTTCAGCGAGTAAAGCTGTAACAAGTCACTGTTTGTTCAAGCAGAAGGTGGGGAGAAGTACAGCACAGAGGCAGGGAGGGAAAGGAGCAAGGGAGACATTGATGATAAATCACCAGCGAGGACTATGTGACGCTGACAGTATTACATCCTTGGACTCTTTCTCAGTAGGCAAGGTTAGACTGTCTATTGGTGGACTGTAGCTCCCTCTGAGCCTTCAGGAAAGGCAAAATTAGGCAATTACAGGCAAATAAATCTTATATCCCTTGACAGGAGCTTTCAGAGTCTGAGTGTAAAATGGTGTTAGGATTCAGATGGAGTGCCTCTGTACAGGACATAGTGGGTAAAGTACATCATGCACATCTATGAGGGGAGCTTCTCCTTTGCTACAAAGACCAGGTGGGACTAATTCTCTATGCTGCAGTCCAATAACAACATAAGGGTTTGGAAAGATATGAAAGCTTAATGCAATTCATGGTTACAGACAATGGATTTGGTAGTTTGATGTTGAAAATGGATAGATTTTGCTTTTTTGGAGCTGCTGGATGTCTCTGATAATATTGACATATTGTCTCACCAAGTGCACCACTCTTTAGCTTAAAGTATTTATTGAAAGCAATGAGCATCTTGACCGGGTGCTGAAATGTCAAATTAATATGAAATTGATTACACTGGCCAGGAGCAGTGGTGCATAGGTTAAATTGACTGTATTTATATTATATATTTTTACATACTGTATTTCTAGTCTTACTGAACAGTCACTCTGCATTCACCCCACAACAGGGTTTTAAATTTAAGCATAAAGAAAATATTTCTACCATGCATATTGAGAACATTTAGATATGTTTTAGTATGTTCTCCATTTTGAACAATAAATCAAAATTCCTGTTGGATGTATATTGCTAGGAAGTGATGTATTTTACCATTTGGAACAGTATTAGAATATTGCTAATACCATTAAAGAAAGCACTTTAAGTGTTAACAGCTTAACACTTTTAAACAGGGCTGCAGTCCAGGGCTATTTTTATTTTGGATTAATTACATCTTACAAGTGCTTCTACAAATGTACTTAGTTACAATCCACCACTGGCTGGGCGACAGACCTATGAGGCAAGAGTTAAATGAACTGCATTCATGTAATTTCTGTAGGCTTAATGATCACTCCAAACCCTTCACATGATGCATCCTTTTTATAAACAAGTAGCAGATTTTTCATACTCACACACCAATGAGCACATTAGTAGAAATGTGGGGTTCAGTAGCCTAGCCAGGAGCACTTCAGTATGTGGGCTGTAGAAGCAACAAAGCTCTAACACTCCAGCTGATGGACAATCACTCTATCTTTAAAGCCCCAACTACAACAGAAAGTGTTACATGAGTAATATGAATAGAATGATTTATTAGTAAGATAGGTTTTACTTTCTACAGAAAAAGATAAAACCTTTTCAGCATTAATAAAATCTGAATCAGACATTTGATGCTCTTAAAGCACAGGAACCTTTACACATTAATGTTAACCTCTTACTTTAGGGCCTTTTTTGTTTCAACAAAGAACTGTAAACAGTGACTGAGTTTATAACTTGCTTTAATTAGTATTTTTCCATCACATCAGTTTTCTTCCTGATAACAGCGACCAGTGCAATTGCTTAGCTATTGTTCGTTCAATTCACAGAGTGGAAAGCACAGAAAAAGCAGCGCAATTCAACTAACAATTCTTAACTGGGCCATAGGAAGGAACCATTTTCATATGTTGCTAAATGTAAGTACATGGAGACCAATTATCAGTCAAAAAGATATGAGCACCATTATCAGCCCTTTTGACAAAGCCGTAAATCCCAACCATACAGGAATGTTGACCAGCATTGTATAGATGGTTTGCAAACAACCACTGATTTTCAAACTACATTTTTAAATCTGATGGTTGATTATAAGGCAACCCATTTCTAGAATATCCACTTTAATATGATGAAGGAGTTTGAGAATCCATATGTTACTGGGGGATATGTTGTGTTAGGCTATGTCTCGTCGTTGAGTTTCCCATGGCAAATTGGCTTCGGGGGAAGGTTTAAACTGAAGGTGTTTTCCCACCTAAAGCGTTTAATGCATTTAAAACTGAATTTGGTTCGTTTCCCCCCTTGATGTGATTCATTTGTCTAGATGTGAACACAGCAGTCGCACTAGGGTGCCAACCAAAACAACCATACTGAGAATGGAATACGAGGTCTAGAGTGGTTCATTTGGTGTAAATGTCATCTGACCTCGATCTGTCAGTGTTTTGCTGACCGCCACAAACATAAGTAATGTGGCTGGTCTAAGAGTTAGCCAGTTGTTACACAACAAAGGTGTTCCTCTGGAAGTGTGAAGGCAAACTAAAACGAAGCAGTAGTTATTTGTTTGGTTCAAAAATGGCTATTGTAAGACCCTTTGAGCCGTAAAAGTTATACTTTTACTAAAAGACAACTTTATTTTGAACATGTTTAAAAGTGTTTGAGAATCTTGCTGCAACTTACAAATGTTGTTACAGTTGTAATTTAACAATGACTTTAATTTCTATTTCTTAACATTCAAGAACCAATGTATTAGGCCAAGATTTGCTGCTGATCTGAAACTTATTATGGCTTCTACTACTTCTGGCTGATGTGCACCTTGCCTAAAATGTCATTTCCTTTCACAGTTGCAGTGATGGCAAGAAAATGTATCATAGCGAAATGTAATTCACCATCACTGGATTAAGTTTGATGTGTCTCTATATTTGGACACAATATTTGATAGTGTGGTATTTTGTTTTTTACTAGAATAGATTCAAGGTAAAGATCTATATTGAATATGGGTTCATAGTGTAGAATCTCGGCTTTGAAGGCTATTCACACATCAAACTTAAAGAATAAAGAATTGTAATATTCAAATTTTATATTTATTAATTTATTAATTTCAGCAGCTAAGTCACTGCAGGTGCAAACATGAGTGGAATCCAAAATATACATGAGATCACACTGCAGGAAAAGTAGCAAAACTGAAGTTAATCATAGGTCGTGAATGTAGTGGTGAACGAAAGGAACCAGCAAGGAACACAGAAACCAGACTAACTAATATACCGAAGGAGAACACACTGGGAGGCAGAAGAAAACCAGAACTGTCAGGAAAGCGAAAGCAATAAACAACATGAATATAAAACCACAAACAAGAAACATCTAGCTAAAGTAAACAAAACACAAAACCACAAACAAAGACCAAAATGTCGCACCCCAACACGTGTTGTTTTTTTTTTCCTTTTAACTTATTGATTGCCTGACCATCTCAGGTAGAAAGCTTAATTCTGTATACCAATAATCAGCATGAAGTAACATTATTATCAGGCTATTGCTGTGACATTTGAGTCACACTTGCATAAATTCTATTACACTGATGCAAATCGGCAGCATATATGGTGTGTCTGAGGGCCAGACCTGTTTGATCCACTTTCTGACCAGAGTTGATTTCCACAGATAGGCTGCTCATCCTGATCTTTATCAGGCAGTTATTGAATTGGTTTCAATAGTTACGCCCTATAATATATGTGATGTGGAGAACAGGGAATGAAATCATTAAATTAGAGAAGGAAAACTGAAAAAACTATAGTGTCTTAATGTTTAGTTGTTTTTTTTTTACATTAAAAATAAAGTTTTACAATGTAATAACAGTGACAAAATTTGCCCAATGTTCTTTATCTGAGTTTACTAACGTACTCATTAGAGGGTTTAGGTCTCCCCCCCACATGCACAGCCAAATTGGGGGCCCAAAGCTGAAGAGTAGAGCTGAAACGCCTGCTAATAACAGTTACAAGGTTAAAGCAAAGCTCCAAATTGATGAACAAACTCTCTGTACATTTTGTCCAAACGCAGTAAACTGGAAAGGCAAATAAAAATGTACTGATCTGAGTTATCAGAGTTATATAAAAATAAAGAATCTAACCCCTCTCTTCAGGAAACTTTTCCATGTCAATATATCATTAGGAGCAAGACATGAGTTCCATGAAGACTGTAGTTATATAAAGCTACATGTATTATGGGTAAAGTGCTGCTTGAACATTCTGAAACTAACTGAACCCTATGTTGAAGCAGAGCATTTTGTCCTGCAGAGCTGGAGGGACCAAAATGTCTCTGTCAGAATAGCTGGGTGGTAGAACAAAGTTAAGGACCGTTTTTACACGGTCCGTTTAGTGTGTATCACCAAATGTCCCACTGCATGTGTGTTGATTGTGTGCGTTTATGACGAAAGTATATTATCAATTAGCTACCCTTAAAGTTATTCGTTCACTAGGTCAATGTTAATGACATTAAAGTGAACTGCTGATTTAAACTGCATTTATGTTTATTGCCAATTGTAGCCACATGCTATTATTGCTTGCGCCTGAATAGAGTATAGTGGGTAATGTGGTTCGCATTATTGTGCCGTTGCCTCCTGTGACTATAAATAGCACTACATTATAACCTGCTGTTATGCATAATGGTGGACTATATACATGTTATGGTGATGTTCACCATTTGTTATTAATCATTTCTGATTTTGCATTTGTTATCAGTTTACATCGTTGCTCAGTTAACAGTTAAATTCACACAGTTTATATTTATTGTCTTTATTTTCTATTGTTTACAGACCACACACACACACATATGCATTTACAGCTTCAGAGATAAATTGCTTCATGCATCCCAGTGCTAAGGACTACTGTAATTGATGGACAATCAGTTGCTAAATGGATGGATTTAATACATTTTGGCATATAGAACAACTTTGGTCTCTGATTCTCTAACTGGACTCTTCTGTCCATGCCAGCCACTTCAACCAGTGTAAATTTAATATGGGAGAGAAATTCTACAGTTGTTGTCAAGAAAAGCAAGCAGGAGAGACTGCAACATCCTAAAAATGTTTAATTGCTAATGAATCAGTATAATCACACTAATACCTTTGAAATGTGTAAATATGATAATATACAATAATATCACTTTAACAATGTAGTTTCTCCACCTGATATAAAACATATTTAATTGGCTCTATTTAACAAAGTAAACTTAATAAACAGATTTTAAGAACCTAATTTTACATTTTCTTTTTTCCTAAAACACCTTTTGTTGTTTTTCTTTTTTTCAAATGTGTTCATATTTATTCTATCTGAGATTTGTTGCCAATGAGTCATTAAAATTTTAAACACTGATTTTAAGAATAAATAGTTTCTAAGTTGATCAAGTATAGTTGCATTCTAAAAACACAACTTAAGAAACACAAAAAGAATTTAAAAAACTGATTTTTTTAGAGCCCTACAGAAGGGTTCAACACAAACGAAAGAAGCTGAGTTTCTAGGGAGATGACCCTCATCTAGTAGGTCATAACAGTCCGTCAGATAACCTTTGCTCAAACACTATGTGAGACATTTTCAAACTATATTTTTCCCAATTACTTACAACTTACTTAGACTTGTTGATTTTCTATTTAAATGTGTCTGTTGTAGAGTTATGGAGGAGACATGCGTGGATTAAACTAATACACCTGTGCAGATGCTGTACCAGTTATTATGCACCACATGAAATCCCACCCCAATGCTCCTGACTTCACCCAAGTACGAGGTGCAGCTGGAAATGGCAAAGATACATTTAATGATAGTGAAACACAGGTATAGTTAGTATTCATGAAGAGACACGCCACTCTGACGCCCGTTCTGCTATGGAAGGACATGCCTGGCCAAACACAGCAGCTTGAGGTAAATGCACAGAGGTAGTTTATAATGTTTGGAAGCCATAAACATTCTGCCCTTGGCTCTTCCCAAGCAGACGGACCATGGAGAATTTTACTACTGTCATAAAGCATGTTCATCTTCTGCCTCTCCCCTTGCTTCCCCTCACACACGGCAGCATTCACATATCCAAACGCATCCACAACACCCCATCCTTGTGATATTTCACACACACCTTGTGCATTAAAATGAAGATGGTAAACATCTAAACAGACTGATATGCTGATCTCCCCCACCGTTTTACTCACCAGTACACAAAACAACAACTAAGGATGGATTTCTCTTAACTCTTTATTCAAAATTAAAACTAGAATGGGAGTTGGTGCTGTAAAACATCAGTGAAAACTGTTTATGCCTTTTACTTAATTCAGTTGCAGAAAAAAAAACATTCAAACCTTTGGTGACTGAGGGATATGGCAACTTAACAGTTATAAACAGAAACAAATAATGTTGGGTAAGAAGGCAGTGTAGCGAAAACCGTCGCATTGTTATGAGTCGAGGATAGAAGCAAAAAAATAAAATGAATAAATAGCAAAGTTGAATCTTAACCTTGACTTTTTTTCTGATTTGCATGATATCTAATGTTGTTCCTGTATTACAGCTAACTATTGCAGGAAGATTGAAAAATAATAGCTTATATCCAACGAGATAATACTTTAAAGATTGTGGGAGTGTTTATATTCGGTTTGTTAAATTTATTAAAACGGCAACAATTATGAGAAATTAAATAAATGTTGTAAAAATGTTGTCTTAAGCAGTTTTCAGTGCTGGTGGTGCTTTGACGGTAAAATATTCTTTGTCTTCAGTATTGGTGGTAAGTATTATGCTTCCAGTGCAGAATAACAAAATTATGGAAAACCTAAATCATTGCAGAGCACGAACCTTTTTTATTTCTTCTAAAGAACAAATGTACCAGATTTAGTTAAACGCCCTTTAGAAAGGAAGCTAAAATTTAGGATAGATAATTTTTTTTTTTTTACTTTTCACCACTGGTAGCTTTATATTTTCACTCATCCACATTTTTCTCACATCTTAGTTTTAAGACTAGACTTTTGCCACATTCTTACCTTAAGAAGGTTTTGTTGTTGATATTTTGCTGCACTGCCTACTTTTTGATCTTCGACACCTGCCAGATTTATAATGCAATGTTGGGCTCTTTGATTGCATGGACAGAACAAAATTCTAAAGCAAAGCTCAAGAAATTTGGTAACTGCAACTCCACAGCAATAGCATGATTTTAAAGTTCAAAATGTATAGGTTTCTATTAAAGTGCTTGAGATTACGAAAGACAGGCCAAGCGTTCAAACTTCCTGCAACCCTTGGTAGCGAAGGCTTCTTATGTAGGGCTTAACAGCACAGTGACATGTTCAGATAACATAACTTGAAACTTCTAATTTACATTTTGTGAACTCCTGTTATTGCTGTATCCTGTCACAGCACACATAAACTATTGTGGTTAACAGTTCATATACTGTGTATAGGGTTAGGGTCAGCAATTTTGCAAATATAACAATTAACGTTTAGTTTAGGACTGATAAGGCCTTTGACATAGTTGCTGTTTTCTTGTAGCTTTGAATAAATGCTTTGTAGGACCTGGGAAGGGCTATTCATGTCAAGAAAACTGACAATGTCAAAAAATATAAAGCAGCATAGATATATAGACTCACTGGCCACTTTATTAGGTACACCTTGCTAGCACCAGGTGGGACCCCCTTTTGCCTTCAGAACTGCCTTAATCCTTCGTGGCATAGATTCAACAAGGTACTAGAAACAGTACTGGTCCATATTGAGAAGATAGCATCACAACAGATGCTGCAGATTTGTCAGCTGCACATTCATGATGCGAATCTCCCGTTCCACCACATCCCAAAGGTGCTCTATTGGATTGAGATCTGGTGACTGTGGAGGCCATTTGAGTACAGTGAACTCATTGTCATGTTCA
>JAHUTJ010042208.1:0-21139 GCA_036250325.1 Characodon lateralis
AGCTTTTGAGATATTAATCAGCTGCTCCTGGTTGTAAGAAACAACCCCGTTGCCATGGCAATGCATCATAACAAATGTCCAAAAATAGAAAGTATTAAGAAAAATCCTCCAAGCTGCATAGCATCCGACACCGGAATGGACAGTCATCCAAAAAAAAAAAAAAATCAACTGTATCCACCACAAGAGGAATAGTTCCCAAAAAAGAATCAATCAGAATCAAAAGTAACAGAGCTACTCCAATCTGCTGCCACCTCGAGCGGCACAATTCTAGATGTATTGTTATATTGTTATGGTGATGATACTTTTATAGTGATGAGCAGTATTAGTTTTTTGCCAAACACATAGTTTTATATTTAGGACAAAATGTTTAATTTAAGTCTTATTTGACTAGAGCACACTCTTCCACATTTGTAGTGAGTCCACTACTGGCTTGTGGCAAACAAGATGGCATTTTATGGTTTTGGTAAGGTTACACCTGTTCTATATTCTTTCTATGTTCCAATAATGGATTAAATGGTACTTCATGAAATGATCCAATATTTGGAAAATTGTTTTATAACCTAACTTAAGTTTATGAATTTGTGTTGATATTTTAAACATGGAAGTCATGTATTTTTGAGAAGCAGTCACTCATAAAAGTGTTGTAAACCAGAGGGCAAACTGAAAGCCAAAAGGCTGAGAGTGAGCTGTGTGTTTGTGCAGCGGAGTGTGAAGTGAGCAACAGAGATTCAGACACAATCAATAGATAAAATTATGTATGTGTCTGCCTAAATGCATGAAGAGAGTGTAGTGATAATTTCAGTAAAATTACATTTGCCACACAGTAATGTTATCTCACACAGAGTACATCAGAAAAGGTTTCACCCCTCTGGTCAAAATGATTTGTTTTGTGACTTGAAGATTACATTGACGATTTCATTGAATGATATTAGAAAGGGTAGTGTATTGTTATTATTTTGTTTACAATTTCCAACTGTGAGAAAGGGAGAGCGCATAAAGGCCACAACAAATCTAGGCAAAGGAAGGAGAAGGTTGCATGGGGCAACATTTATAAGAATCACCACTGGTTTGTTGTTGAAACATCAAAACAAATTTTCTTGAGGGACAGATGATGCCCATGAAGTAAGAGAAGACAAAAAAAATTAAAACCTCTGAATGAGACTTATTTAAAATGGCAGTTAAAGACCAATGTCATGATCAAGTAGAGATTCTGAAGATAATTAAAATCTCCAATGAAAAGCAAATCAAAATGCAAAAGACCTTCAGGGTACAACGCCTGCTCAAATATTAACCTCATGAATGAGTCATCAAAACTTATTTTCCCTGATGCAGTTTGCAAATGAACTTCTAAACAAGGCTAAACAATCTGTTCTGAATCTGGCCAATTCAGAACTGAAACTACATGTTTTGGATGATTCAAAGAAAATAATAAAACAATAAAACAATATAAGAAAGAAAAGGTTCAAATGTAAGAAAAGCATGCAACATCAGAAAAGTAGAGTAAATGTGTCCTCAGATTCACAATGGTTCCCTTCAAGAGATAAATCTGAAGATTTAGAATAAGTCTCCTTTAACATAAATAAAATTGTAGATTTGTGTGCAGCGAGAGGGCTAGACACCCACAGAACTTTAACACTCTTGAAAGAAGAACTGAGAAAAGTTTACCAAACAATTTGTACAAAAGTGTGCCAGCAGTCTTTAACTGCAGATTGCTAATGCTTTTCTTTGGGCTTCCTTCTTTTTTGTTTGTTTTTGAACATGTGAAACGCCCATCAAACACTGATGCTAATCATATATCTTTAACAAGTGTAAACACTTTTTATTTATTGAAACTGAGTGTCCTAACTTTTACAAACAACAAAAATGTGCAGATGCTAGTATGTGGTTTGTAGTTCCTTCATTTTCTTAGTTTAAAAGTGTTGTTTGTGAAGGTCCCCTATATAATCACTGTCAAGTGTGCTTGTTTTTAAATACCTCGAGGTATAATAGTTCTATTGTCTTTCCACAGACATAAGACAACACACTTGGATTGCTCTGAGCATGTGACCTTTTTTCAGTGTGAAAACACTTGACAGCAGAACTTTGTCACTTCTGACATTATTCCTGGAAAACAATGGCCCTTTGCAGATAACAGAATGCCTCGCTGCACTCCAAGAAATCAACTTGAGCAGATGGTGTGGTCAGTTCAATGAGCGACACACATTTCTCTTCTCAAAAGCACCTCACTTATGCATTCATTCTGTCTGGTATGTGCAGGTAGTTTAAGCAAATACAAGTGCATTTGAATAAATTAGAATATCATTGAAAAGTTAACACATTTCAGTACTCATAAATATCCATCCCTCACAACTGGATAGGTCTAGAACTTATTTCTGTGAATATCTTCAATGACTGGCTTAGTTAACTTCAATTTAGAATTAAGTTTCTCCGAAAATGTAAATATTAGGTAAGAGAACTACAAAAAAGCAGTTTTTATAAATAATGGTTATGACTACAGCCTACACCATCATGGGAAGACTGCTCTGTTGAAAATTGTCCAGCAGACAGTTGCTGACATTCTTCACAGGAAAGCTAAGTCCCTAATGATCATAGCTTAACACGTTAACTTTTCAGAGTGCTACATCCAAGGACATTAATGGAAAGTTGAGTGGAAGGTCGAAGTGTGATGGCAAAAAGGTGTACTTTTTTATTGAATTACTGAAACAAATGTTACATTTTTGGTATTGAAAGTTATTACAATGCACTTGCACAACTTTATATGATTTCTACTTAAATTTTCAAGAAACAGTCATAGAATTACATCCTTGAATAAAGAGAACGGACACAGGGAAGTTGAAAATCTTACATTGTATATAATTGACACAATATTGCAGGTACAACAGCAAATGAGACATGTTATTGTGGATATTTCTCTAGCTCTTTCTGACACCTGTTTTCACCATAGTAACAAACTCTCAACAGATTTCTGATAACAACACAATTAAAGTAAATCTAAACAAGAAATAAAGCATTTCTTTTCCTCATACATTGGTGCCATTTTGACACACAATTCTTAGATCAGAGCAGATGGACACTGTTTTTAAGATGGATAATATGGATTGCATTTCTGCCACCTTCAGTGCATTGCAAAAGTGTTCATACAGTAGAGGCAAGCAAAAAACCAAATTAAATCCATCTAATTTAAAATTTGCCATAATCCAGTAGTGGACAAAGCAAACAGGTGGGAAAGTGTGCTCTGGTCAGGTCAGAACAATACTGAACTTTCCGGCCTATGTGTAAACCACAATGTGTGAAGGAAAACTGACAATGTGCATCATCATAAACACAATGTTCACTCAGTGAAAAATGGTCACGGCAGTATCATGCTGTTGGGATGATTCATTTAATTTAGTATGGGAAAACTATCCAAAGTTTGTGGAAAAAAGGATGGACCTAATGCAGGGCAATACTGGAGGTGTCACCTTCGACCACAATAAGGACCCTAAACATAAAGCCTAAGATAACATGGAAGGGTTTAGATAAAAGTATAATCATTTGTTAGAATGGCCCACTCATAGTCCAGATATAAATCAAATGGAGAATTTGCACCAAGACTAAAAACTTGCAAACCCTCTCCATCCACTCTGCTGAATATGGAGCTTGAGCTATTTTGAAGACAATAATGGCAAAAAATGTAGTCTTTAGATTTACAAAGCTGGTGGAGACATAGCCCAAAAAAGCTGTAATTACAGCAAATGTGGTTCTACAAAGAAGAGACTTGGTGGCGCTGAATACATACAGAAACCACACTTTACAATTCTTATTTGTAAAAAAAGAAAAGTAAACAATTTTATGATGTTTGTTTCTGTCTATCACAAAAAAAATAAAATTGGAGATTTTTGTTTGTAAAGTGACAAAATGTGAAAAAAGTTCAAAGAGGTATGAATACTTTTGCAAGGAAACAAGCAGCGATGAAGGAAGGCAGGGTCGAAGAATACATGCTGACCTGAGATCAGTGCAAACCTTTGTCAAGCTTCCTCTCACACTCTGGAGTTTCATGTTTACATTCCGTCACCATACTCAAACAGGAGTCAGCCTGCCGGACCACATCTATCTGCATACACACATTCCCGAATCAATAGTTGTTTCTGGAAGGTGTTGACTTTCTTATTGATCGAGTACTTTGTGATGTCTTTGTGCAGACAATGCCATTTAGTGGCCTCATAAAAGTGCATGTTTCAGTAAATGGGAGGGGAACAAAGAGAGCAACTATGAGATCAGAAAGTGAATGAGAAAAGGGGTTGAGGTTTGGAGGGGGTTGTGCAAATTTCAGCCGATGACATTGTGAGGGAGTCACTAAAATTGAAGTTATCGTTCTGAAAGGTGGTCTTTGAGCTGGAATGTTACCATAACAGGCTAAGTAATTTATTATGTTTTTTTAGGGCGTTCACATTTATTCTCCGTCATAAACTGAGACCCTTGCAGTGCTACTTGTTCAATGTTAAAATATGTAATTTTCTATCCTCACTAACCAACATCGTACTATTTCTCTCTTTATATCTCTAAATTGACCCCAAAGTATCAAAGGCAGTCACAGGCACATTTCCTAGCCGGGGACAAGCAGAAAGACAAACAGCAACAACTCATTCATTAATAAAGCTCTTTTTTTCAAAAAAATTTAAATATCATCTGAGAGACTTTTCTATCAACACATGAAAACAAATGCATTCACTTTAACAAAGCCCAAATGGAGTTGGATTATTTCCAACACTCTAGGTGCATATAGAATATGTTTTTTTTTTTTTTAACATGTACTTCCATGGACAGTCCCATCTGTAGTAATGACACACTTTAAAAAAATCCCATAATTTAAATTTCTCTATTTCCATTTCACTGTCACATGTAATTCTGACAGCACATATGCCATTAATAGAGAATGTGAGCTATTACAGCAGTATTTGAAAATGCTATTTTTGAAAAATGGACTACATTAATCTCCTGTTGCTGTCAGTTTAACAGTGCTCTGTTATACATTGTTAGACCGCAGCATTTTAATAGACCAGAACATTTTAATAGATTTCCTTTCTGTGCCATCTTAACAAGATTTATGCAGACTCCTTTGTTTGACCCCTTTGCTTTGTCGGTCACAGACAAGTACACACATTCACATTTACGCAATGAACTCATACATACATGCGAGCATTGTCCCCTCATCCTGCATGCGAATTCATTCGAACTGAGCACTGCGACACGTCTTTGAATTAAAATGTGGTACATGATTTCTTCCTAGCAAGCATCTCATCAGGAAAAGCTATTACGTTTTCCCCAAAACATTCCCTGGAAGGTTGACACATAATAAAGCACTGTGTCATTGTCATCTTTGCCTCGCCATCATGAAGAACACTCTAAAGGTCATTATAACTGATGAGTGGAAAAAAAGAAGAGAAAGGAGTCGGATATGGAAAAGTTGCAGGGAAATAAATGGCAGATAATGATAGAAATACATAAGAGGGAGAGCCCATTGGATTTTTTACCACAAGAAAACAAAATCAAAAATATGTACACTGCTTAGTCTGCCATTTTAAAAATGTCCATGATTTGCCTTGACTGTGGCAATGACCGTTGCTACACTTACACATAAAACCTACTGCACTAAACGTCCGACTATGTGTGCAATGGTTTTGATCTGCTGTGAACCTTAAAAGAAGTACTGGACAAAGTGCTGCAGGAAATTTGTGTTTCTGTTTCTACATACATTTTTGCTCTCTTACAAAGGCCACCTTTAAACTAACTACTCTATCCCACTCTGTCAACTGGGACTTGATCCGGTCATGTGAGCATTAAAACCAGAACCTCATGTTGATGCTACACAGCCAGCAGGGGAGTGGAGTAAATGAGGGGCAGGGTGGGAGATGGATGTGGTGGGAGCAAAAGGGAGGAGAGGATAGATGGAATGGAAGACAGGACATGTTGCTCCCCTACGTAGAAGGAACATGTCTGTGTGAATATTATGACAACGTTTATTGCAGATTAAAGATAAACTGGTGCAAAGTGCTGACAGCATGAGCTCACATTCCCCCGCAAAGAAAGATTATATGTAATAACACCGCAAAGCCTAATGCATCAACAGCTCTAATGGGTCATGTTGTTCTGATTATCCTTTGTGAAAATAATCTTTTGAATTTCTAGTTTGTGTTTTTTGCTTATAGAAACAGTGATGTGATTATTCCAATTAGTGCTCTACTGATAACTTCTAATAAATAAATTATTTCTAAAGATTATAAATGGAGCTCAAAATAGCAGATAGGGGCTGCCATAAGGCTCCTTTCTCTTTATTCCCACCTTGTTAATATCTACATAACTCTTAGCAGTATAGTCTGATAATGTCTTAGATGAAAATATTATTTCAGAAAACCCAAATTCTAGGAACAAAACATTGGCGGATGCCAAAAAACCAACTCTAACAGTGTCATAGAATATCGACAAATAAAGAACAGGATAAGAACAGAAACACAGATGACTACTCATGACTCCATTGTGTTTCAAAACCAAAGAAGGTCCATCAAAGCAATTTTTGTTATTGTTTTTTTATATGCATACTTTTGGCAAGGCAACTAACCCCCAACCTTTCTTCCCTCCCTGTTAAAACTCTTCAGTCCCCCATGTCCCAAGCTCAGTCCCAGTAAGAAGACTCTCCCATCAATTATCGCTGAAGCAGCAGGACGAGCAGTGAAACCAAGAGGATGCTGATGGAAGGGAGGCTTTGTGACGCTGAACCTCTCACTTCCTTGTTCCTTGGTGGGTAGGCATAGACCATGGGTTGCTCGGTGACTGGGGCGACAAGGCGTGGCCCCCGGGAACACATGTCATCTGCACACATGCCACTTCCGGACCCGCTGACATCATCACCTACAAAATAAGCACAATTGTTTTTTCTGTAATTATCTATGTGGTATTCAAAATTGATATGTCTTTTCTTCAGGTTCACCTGTCTAAAACTTCAAAGAAAAAGTAAATGAAATTTTGCATGAGCATTCTTTAAAAGCCCAACCTTATTGACTATTTGGGGAAAATAATATACAAAAGCTGTCTCATATAACATATGTCTTGGAAATATTAAACACTTCACAGATAATTTAAGGGACCATGATTTCAGTTTAACGTTATCTAATGTTTCCAACCACCACAAACACATCTGACTCAGCATATGAACCAAGAATTTAGAGGAAGACGATAATTATACCCCTGTTACACTGTAGCATATGTACTTTGTGTTTCAATGGTGCAAAATGACGTGGCTTTGAGCAAATAATAGTGTGCCTTTTTATGCAGCTGAAATTGTAGCACATGTAATGCAATCTTCACCTAAGCCGGGCTGCCACAGACACTTTAGGTGTTGAAAAACTCCATGTCACGAGCGACCATGGGCCTGTTATGTAGCTTATCAAGCTGAGTTTTTAAAATATATTACACATTTTATTTGTTATGAAACACAACTTTCCAATTCAGTCTTCTTAAAGCATAATAATTTTTGAAAAATCGTTTTATTAATTAGGTCCATGTAGATTCATTCTTCAAGGTTTCTAAAAAGTTGAAGGCATAAAAAGCCTAAATGCTTACACCAGCAGAGACAGATTTGTTTACAGTGGATGGTCATGGAAAACGTTTTGACTGTCTTTTTCAAATTACTCACTGGTATCCTGAAAGTCGACATCCTGGCCATTGAGAGCATTCTTCAGCCTGTGGGTCATGATCTTCAGCTGCATTATTTGCTGGCGTATTTTCATGTCTGGTTTGGTGATGTCGATTTCCACTTCAGGGTTGTTGATCTGACTGGCCAGGCCATCACCAATTACCTCAGGCAGATACCTGGTAAACATAAACATTTAAGAAATGTCATTCTAATGGGTTACAATACCCCAAATCTTCTTTTTCTTAAAGTTATACCTGTACATGCTTATATGGATTTTGTGTAGTCACTGTGACAGAATAATAGTTCTAGTTATAGTTTTTTTGCAAACGAATCACAGCTTCTATTTTTGTTATGATTTGCGGGTGTTTTTGGGTTTTGTTGGTCTGTTTCACAGTTAAGGTTTTTAATCGTTCTTCTGTTTATTATTTTTCTGGTTATGCTTTAGTTTCATGTTTTTCTAGTTGTATTTCCATTATTTTATATCCTTGGATTTCCGTTCTGCACAAGCCATGTTTTGTCCTGTCAATCAACATTTATTTGGTTCACCTGCACCTAGCTAATCTGTCTTCTTGCTTCACCTGGTTCACGCTCCATAAATACACACCTGTTCTGTCATTTGTCGCGGAAACATTTTCTGGATCATGCTCATGTCTTGTTTTCTTGATCATGCCATGCCTGTCTTGCTTGCCTTGTCTGCCTGTTTTGTTCCTGCCTCTTCTGTAGTGAGTTTTTTGTTAATTAAATCAATTTTCACTTACCGTCATGCTGCCTGCTAGTCTGCATTCCGGGGTCCTCCATTTCGCAAGTCTTAAAAATTTTAATTGTAGCCTCCCTTTCCCCTATAATCATTTACATGGCAGGTTATAGAGATTACACAAACTAATAAAAAATTATTAAAAACTTCGTCTCTCAATGTAGCTGTGCCCTGGTTCAAGTCCCAGCCATGGTGAACTGTGCTGCATGCCTTCTCTTTCTCTTCATACCCTTTTCATGTCTGCCTACTTTCAAAGAAAAATGGCAAAAAAAAAAGAATTATTGAAACAGTTTTATGGAGTTACTGACAGCGAAAATAACCTCCAGATTAACCAGATATCATTCAAAAATCAATCATTGAAAGGGCAGAGAGTTATAATTCAAGGGGGGATTTTAAATACAAAATTCACATGGTGCACACTAAGGAGAGGTTTTTGCACAACTGTATGTTGTGTAAACGTTGGTTGTTGACTTGCAGTTGGTGTTTGCTGTCTTTTTATCTGATCTGTTTTGTCCAGAAATATAATCAGAAAAAGCAAGGCAAAGCTCAATAATTATTTATTTTATGTTTTGGAAAAAGGTCATATGAAATAAATAAATAAATTGATACTTCTTCCCACTGATTTTCAAAAATTTAAATTTAATTTGTCATTTTTGCTCTTTTTTAAACTGCACCATTATTAAAGAATTGTCAACGGTCTTGAAAAGCAAGCAGGGTAAATGAAAGTTCCTGAAAATAAGTGCCTGGGGAAAATATTCTCATAGTTGAAATGCACCTTCCTGCATGGGACAGATCTTTTTTTTCAGATTTGTACTCTGTATCAGCTAATGCTTATTCTTAAATGACTCAGATTCGTATCTGGAACAAAAAAATTCTATTTAAGATATCACTAATTGTTATGTTTTAATTTTGTTTAGCTTTCATTAGCATTAGCATTCATTCGTCAACTTATTTTTATGTTTTAAATGCTCTTGTATTTGTTTATTTTAAATACACATTCATGAGTTTTTAATCCTTACCTGGCACGACTCATGCCATTCCAGCACTTGTCCTCAGCCCCCATTCCACTAGCCACTCTGTCACTGCAAAGAATCTTTGGTAGAGAAACCCAATATGGCCGCATTTCTTTCAGCTTCATGTTGACATCAGACACCTAAGGCAGAATTGACACGAGATCATTGTTAGTAACAGCAACAAGGCAAATTTAAATAGAAGAAACAACTAAAAACTAGCATTAGTCAGACACGGTGAACACTTTTCTGACTGATTCAGCCAACTAACATTCATCGACTTATAATCACCTCAGTTTCTGTACAATGGCAACAATACAAGCTAAAGTGGTT
Source organism: Characodon lateralis (assembly GCA_036250325.1). Lineage (NCBI taxonomy): Eukaryota > Metazoa > Chordata > Actinopteri > Cyprinodontiformes > Goodeidae > Characodon > Characodon lateralis. Next base: position 9,770 of record JAHUTJ010042208.1, read on the forward strand.
TAATGTTTACGTATGTACATGTCTGGATAGGTCAGGTAAATTCATTGATTCAGCTGGGTAAATACTAACCGACTTTGCTATTTTGTTGGTGCTGCCTCCCAATCTGTCATCGCTGATGACCCTTCTTCTGCTTGTGACACCTTCAAATCCTGAACCAGTGGCTCCTCCTTCACTGAGGCTGCCACATGCCTGGAACAGCTGGTGAAGGCGGAATCAAGAAAACATAAAAAGAGAGGAAGAGGGTGGAGAAAAACATCCGAAGGGGGACAAGTTAATGAAAGGGGTGATTAAAGAGTGACGCAATTAAGTGTTCTCAGTGATAGATTGTGCAACATTGTAAGCAAACACAGATATTTTTGGTAGAAGTAGAACATTTTTTTTTTTTTTGTAAAACCAAGAAAGACACATGGTACTGGTTATTTGCATGACCCAAGAGAAACCAGTGCATTCCATACTCATAGCTCATTGAGTCTTGTCTCCATGGACTGCACAGGTTGGAAACCCACTGCATGGGGAATATTTTCAAACACAGAGCCATAAAAATAAAATCTTTGAAACTTCATGCTTAGCAAAACTATATCTGTCATTAGGTTTATCAATAAATTATACTGCATTACATTGTTTTTGATATAAATTTCCATGTGAGAATAAATGCCATTTTTTAAAAACAGTACTTTTATAAAGAGATGAGAATCAAAGGGTCACACCATGTGTGGTTAACATATTGACACAGGTGAGAGATGTTCCACCAGGCCACAGTTCACCTCAGGCCAGCTTCGCCCTTTAGGAAACCTACACAGAGGAAGCTTTGTTTCTCCTTTTGCCATCCACAAGGAGTTCTGACTTCACTAAACATTTCAATGCGTTTTTTTTTTTTTTTTTGTACTCTTGCCAGTTGCTATTGAGGGCCATATAAAACTCTTGCCCAAATGCCATTACGTCTGTAAATAAAAGCTTTGCCTGCAGACTGCATCATGACTTACAGCTTCATTTTAAACTAGATATAAGTAACAGTACAATTGTGTCAATGTGGTGAGAAGCTCAGAGCGTATTTTATAAACAGAATGTGGAAAGACTAGACTTGAAAGACAGTACTTTAAAATGTATCACATAGTGGAGACCTTTTGTCTGGGATGCTATTTTTACTTCTTTAGCAAACACATTTAACATTTTCAAAGCATTTGAAAACATTAAATAGATTTTTAAGTAAATATTTATGTCAGCAGTAACACAGACGTCTGTGGGTACAAACATTCATTACTAGTGGACTCATGAGACAGCAGACAGGTGCTAGGTAACCAATAGGACTACAGCTTCAGTGGTGGCCAAAGCAAAAAAATTCAGGCATGAAAGGAATTTGGAGAGGCTATGGTGAAGGACTTTCTGTTGGCATCAAGGAAGTTCTGGAAACCTCAGAAAAGGTATGAAGGAACTATTCCAGGCCATCAATGTTTTTGAGGGGGAGCTAGTAATGCAAAATGAGGATATTGTTGGGTGGTGGAAGGGGCAATTGTATAGCGCTTTAACAAGTCTGAGGACTTCAAAGCTATACTACAATCAGTCATCCACCCATTCAAACACTTGCAGTGGTAGGCTACATTGTAACCACAGCTGCCCTGGAGCACAGCTGCTACAATCGGCACCACCAGGCCCTCTGACCACCATCAGCAGGCAAGATGGATGCAGAGTCTTGCCCAAGGACACAACAATGGCTATGGTTCTCTGGGACTGCACTGGTTGAGGCAGAGCATAAGTATATTGGATGGTAAGATGGAGCAGGAGATGAATAGACAAATTGGGTCCTCATCTGCTACTCTGGTCTATTTTAGTAAAGAGCTGGCTTTTCTGGCCAGGTACTGGCTTTCTTGGTAGCATTTCATCAGCTTGTCCCATCGGGGCTAAAAATGGCTGAAGTGTGACGTAAACAGACTGCAGATCACTGATTGGCCATGAGTGTAGTCAGCCTTATGTCAGCAGTATGAGAAAGTGTTTGTCAAGGTAGCAGAGAGAATGACAAGCCACAGATTTAAACGCACACCGCAATGCCGAGTGAGTACAAAAATATTAAGGACCACCATTGCCCGAGCAGGTCAAACCGATAGCTGTGGCAGTAGTTCAAAAAAACTGTTGGAGGACATGTTGTGTGACTGTGAGTCTTTATTTTACTTTGCATGTTTGCACTTGAAACTTTTGTCATGTTTGGTAGGCTCACACTAAACTATAAGGCAGTAAGGCTCGATAGCAGCACCGAAGAAGATGCTGACAGGTTGAGGTGGTGCTTTAAGCCAGCCGAAAGATATTGAGACTGAGTTGGGGGGGCGAGATTAATTACTCCAGATACTCTGCAGATCCACCTCAAGAGTTGGTCATAGAGCTTAAGTGGGAAACAAGTGTGAAATACTGATACATTACTAAGCAAAAACAGCTGCAGCACGTGAGTCCACCAGTGCAACTTCTTCTGGTGTCCAGCTAATCTGTTAAACCTAATGATCAGCAAATTTCCATCAAGATAAAATGTTGAAGGATGGTAAACACGTTTGAATGCATTTGGAGATGTAATGTGGGGATTCATTAACACATATTTTTTGTAATTGGTCAGGTGAATGTTGCCAAGTTATGCTTCATGCCGCTTTGGTTTTGCGATCCCAACTGCACGTTTTGATAGGACATATAGCTTTGTGATCTTACCAGATAGACTTGAACGATGCAAATAATAAAGTGAACTATAAAGGGTGGTTTGTGGTTGCATGCCTATTGTCAAACTATGATCATAAAAATGTTGAAACAGTCTTTAAGGTCTTGTGGATAAATAGGCACTAAATCATGTAATTTTATAATAATCCAAAAACTTGTAAGATGAAGAGAACTGCAATCCAATACCTCTTTTAATAACACCTAAAATATAAGGCAAAAACACAACTGCAAAAATCCACCTTTAAATAAACAAAAATATTGAGTAAAAACATGGTGAAAAGACCTTTAAAGCCTGTTTTTTATTTGTTGCATACTGTAAGAAATATTTTCTAATTTCATTCAAGATCTTCATCTCTGCAGGTAATAAAAAATTTTAAGAATTTTAATTTAGACAATTTTCATTTCAGGAGGTGATTTACAGACAAGCATTATATTAATTTAGTTCTTTAATTAATTATTCAAAATTGTCACCTGTATTGATTGTACAAAGTGAATACAAAGCTCAAAGGAGTACATTTCTCATTTAGAAGACACAGAGCAGACTCATTTGTAGTCAAGTCTTTTCTTGGTTTAGCCTACTTAATTATATGAAACTCATTTACATAATGCTAGCAGCAAGTTTTGACCATCACAGACAATCAGTAATTGTCTTGCAGTCCTTGTGAGGATATAAAGATACTGCTATGAGCAGACAGAATTGTTATCAGTAAAATAGGAATAAACATGGCATTACATATTTTGACTTTTGTTGTTTTTTAACTACATTTAAAACTTTACAGTTCAACCATTCTATAATTTTTATATATTTTTCCCACTTGTAGTAAAACAGATTTTGTAGTTGATGCAACTGTTTAAAGGTGTATGTGTAAACCAAAATGTAATTTAACCTTGCTGTTGATGTTGGGCATGTTGTCCATCACAGTGGACATGGCTTCTGATATCTGATTTGGGAGGGAAAGGATCACGCTATCCACATCATCCAAGCGACGCTCTCCCACCTCAATCATTGTATCTGCAAAGCATTAAAAAAGAAGGAGCAATGAAAGAGCAACTATTTTTCAGTATGACATATTGGGCATCTTTTCAGCAACTTTTATTGATGCTGTGTTTTGGGCTGAAGCTCTGAGCAAACATATAATACGAAATATGGGTAAACTCAATCCATATCTCAGAATTAGGGGTGTAACAAAAATCAGGCTTTGGTGTACCTTTATTTGAAATCATTGTTTGGTACATTGAAATCAAAATAAAGAAAGATACAAATGTCCGTCCGCCTGCCCGCCTGCCCGTCTGCCCGCCTGCCCGTCTATCTATCTATCTATCTATCTATCTATCTATCTATCTATCTATCTATCTATCTATCTATCTATCTATCTATCTATCTATCTATCTATCTATCTATCTATCTATCTATCTATCTATCTATCTATCTGTCTGTCTGTCTGTCTGTCTGTCTGTCTGTCTGTCTGTCTGTCTGTCTGTCTGTCTGTCTGTCTGTCTGTCTGTCTGTCTGTCTGTCTGTCTATGTCTATATATATATATATATATATATCATGCAACAATAAAAGCACTTGAAAATGGTCAAGGTTGTTGCCACATTTGATTAGCAAAATAAATGTGTACAATATTTTACAGTTGTTTTAATATACTGTAGATGATACAGTGTATGAGTTGTACCTAGATGCACCAGGAGGTAAAGTACAACAAGTGGACCACGTGGGGTCACCTCCCACCAGAAAGATTCTTAAAAATATACTTTACACAGACTATGGTCCATGTCTGCATCTATATAGATGGTATTTGGGGCAGGTTAAATGCAAATGGGAGGCTAGGCTTGTACCTCAGCTTTACTTTACTTGCAAAAGTCATGCTTACATTTGGCTTTACTTCTTTTCAAGTGAGTAATTAATTCAGTAAAAATAAGCTATGTACCTTAACGCCTTTAAACATCACTGAAAAGCTTTGGTTTGGTCCACCTTTCTTTTTCCATCGGCACTGTAGTTGAAGGAGAAATTGTAATGTTCCCAAATAGATAAATTCAATGTCATTTCACTTCCTTGTCCTATAAACCACCGCAGCTCCTTTTGGGGGAAAATAGATGCTACATTTCTAATTGGAGTAAAAGCAACTCCTGGGCTGTTTTGGAGCAAAAAAAAGTTCAACATAATCAAACAGATGGGTTTTATAGGTTTTAAGTGCTCGAGTATCATACCACATAAGATGAGCAATTATATGACACACCTGCTAGTTAATGATTACTAAATTGTAATAGAAAAACTTAAAAGTAACGCAACCTTCATTGGATGCAAGCTGAAGTGACATATTTGTCATTTCACTTCAATGTTTTTCAGTATAATGGTGGACATCAGTGAGCAGAAAAGATGCTAAGTTATTGTTTAACTTGTCTGGGAGGCACCTAAAACTCACAAAACACGTTTGTTTGGCAATTTTCTGCTTTTATTGCACCTTACATCCAAGAAGTTGCTATGACTTCCTTTAAAGCTGGGTCTATTTTTCCATAAATGATAGTGTGGATGTTGTTCAAGCTAAGACATCTGAATCCATCTCGAAGCAGATCTTTGTGATAGTTGGTACTCAATAAACTCTGCTTTGTTTTGGTGCTGGCTTTAAAAGTTGGCAGGAGAACCTAGAGTGGCGCATTTCAGTTCTGGACAGAAATATTCTGCATCTTCTGTAAATTCTTAAAAGAATGCTATATTTGTTTGCTACACTCGCATGGCAAACTGAAAGGCTTGAACAAAAGTGTTTTGGCTTGAATACATGTACACCCCTGGCAATATGTGTTTGCGAACTGACCTGCTAGATGTGACCATTCTGTGTGGAGGTCAGCCTGATTGGCGAGGCAGCCCTTCATGACATTGCTACAGTAGTTGGCGCAGGGTTTAGCAGTGGGCATGCCACGACAGTGCGGACAGTAAGTCATCCTCATAATAGCTCCCATGCACTTCGGGCTCAGTGGCACCTGCGGTAAAGCACAGGCAAAAATAAACATAAGTCCCATGAAAGAACATAAAAACTTTCTAAAAGGAATACCTGAAATCACTGGTTCATAAAACTGAACATTTGTCCACTTGTTTTAGTGGCACACTTATATTCTAATGGAGAAATGAATATTGGATTTTAGAAATTAGTTTTTTTATTTAATGTGAAGAAATACGTTTTTTGCTGAGGCAGTAACAGCCACAGAGCAGTGGGAGGTAAACTCCTGTGCCGACCTTTGAGTTTGTACCAGACTTTGTTCAAGCACCGTTACCTTGGAAACCACAAAGGGAAAATTTCTTTTTCTTTTTACATGTGATAAAAAGACCCTGACATTGATACAACTGTTCTCGGTCCCCCACTCTGTCCTGCCTGCCTCTTCCATTTCTCTCTCTATTCCACAAAGCCATTCCCAAAGGGGAAGAGGCCTTCGTGCGTGAAAAGTGAAACTGGGTTAATACCAGTAAGCTCTGTTCACAAGAGAGTACAGCTATGCATGCAAAACCTCAAGAAGTATGTAGCGTGTGTCTGTGTGCAAGAGGGAGAAAGAAGGAGAGAGGTGGAATGAACCCAGCTACGCATACAAAGCTCTTCTAAGCTGACATCTGGGCCAGCTTGATGCTTTTACTGAAAACCCCTCCTCTAGCAGCAAAGTCCCAGTTAAAACCACATTTGATCAAATTTAAATTAAAAATAGGGCAATAGTAGGGGTATGATAGCAAGAAAAGACAAAGACATGTTGACATGTCTTACATGTTTTACAAAACATGGAATATGCTTAAGTCAACTTGTCATTAAACTAAATTACCTGAAAAAAGAAGGAATTGCCATGTTAGGGCATTAAGCTAGATCATCTCAAATCAGAAAAAGTGGAATTAAAAAGTAATTTGTGCTAGAGAGTCAAAAAGTGTTCTAAGGAAAAGAGAAGACAAAAAAAATCAACACATTTCCAGATACAATTTCAACTCAAATGACACATGAGTCACACCCTCATTCCTTCACTTCTTCCGTTCTTCCATCCATAATGTTGCCCTAATTATCCAGGGATAAGTCAGAAGATTGCTTTTTAGGGAGCAGACGATTCAGAGTGGAGTACAGTAATGACTGGAGAGGATGACAGGAAATGTGAGAAATAAAGGTATAAAGAAATATGGTCAATTAAGGTTAATAAAATGCCTGTTAAAAAAAGAGGAGGGTGGTATTTTTTTTTATCTGTGAGTTTAGTACATCTCATTAAAGTTCAGTTTGGTTTTGGCTTTAGAGGTGACTCCAATTCTGAAAATCTTATTTAACTCACATCTAAATGTGTATTAGAAAAGACAATCAGAACCTAAATGATAACATAACTGTGGTATACATCCCCAAAAATATATTTCTTTTGGGGTAGACATGAGACACTTGGTGCTAGACATCAGATGGTTACCAGTATCAAGCCACGCCAAGGTCTTAAACAGTTACGGTTTCAAAACCGCTAAAGTTTTTAGTAATATCTTTTGTACACTTTAAAGTTCTTTTAAAGAGATGCCAGGGAAAATGCTGGAATGACCCAAATGTTTTATATTTGCTATGGAGCACAAGGTGCCGCCCGGTCCCTTCTCCACGTTGCTGTGCACAACTTAACACAACTTAGCTGGCAAAAAAAATAATACATTCTCATTCAAAGAAGACAGAAAAAAATCATAAAAAATATCATAAAAAAACATGGACTGTCAATGTGTGTAAACTTAAAGAATGCCATGTAATGCATTGTGTGGAACTACATTATTCGTCGTTCTTCTCAGAGTAATTTTCTGCATTTTGAAAGGTTGAGGAGTAGCAGAAAGAGGGACATGCCCAGAAAGCAATACAAGAAACTGCACTGGTCATGAATCACTCATCTGAGGGTAACACTGTTTTTAAAACTACAGTTGGTAAGCTAAAGTTGGTTTGCCAGCTGGTTTAAAATAAAGCCAACGATCATTACCTCAGTAGATCTTTAAAATTAATACAGTTTCAATTCAATTCAGTTTATTTATATAGCGCCAATTCACAACACGTCGTCTCAAGGCACTTCACAAAAGTCAGGTACATACATTCCAATTAATCCTAATCATTGAACAGTGCAGTCAGATTCAGTTATTTATTCAAATTGGATACAAAGTTTTTCTGGCTAAGGAAACACAGCAGATTGCATCCAGTCAGACTTGCAGCATGGTATTATTGAGTTAATACCGTGATATCATGAAATCATGGTATTATCGCCCAAGGATACCATACAATGAGAATCTTATGCTGGCCCAAGTCTAGTTGGAACAAAAAATGTTTACTTCCCAAGAGCATTCAAAATCCCTCCAAGGCCCAAAAACAAAGGCAAATCAAGGTGCATTTCAAAACATAAAAAACTAGTACATATGTCACAATAAAGGTAATTCACTGTAAGCATTTTGACCATTCATTCATTTTCTACCGCTTATTCCATAGCGGGTCACGGGGAAGCTGGTGCCTATCTCCAGCAGTCTATGGGCAAGAGGCAGGTTACACCCTGGCAGGTCGCCAGTCCATCGCAGCGCAACACACAAACACCTAAGGGCAATTTAAAGTTACCAATTAACCTAACAGGCATGTCTTTGGACTGTGGGAGGAAGCCGGAGTACCCGATGAGAACCCACGCAAACTCCATGCAGAAAGACCCCAGCCCAGGAATCGAGCCCAGGACCTTCTTGCTGCAAGGCAACAGTGCTACCAACTGCGCCACTGTGCAGCCCAGCATTTTGACCAGTTCAGGTGAATTATAGGCATGCTGGTTCTAGCATGTTGCATGCTCCTAGGAGAATGGGCCTCCATGTGCTGAAAACAGCAGCTCTCAGACTCCAGATTGCTCATCTGCAAGCCCTCAGAATTGACAAAGACTACTAGATAGATGTCAAAACATATTCTGAAAAAACTGAAACGAAAGTTTGGTTGCCTTCGATTTAAGCCTGTTGTAGCTACCTTCACATTGGTGATAGATTCTTTACACACACACAGAAACAACTGTCAAATGAAACTATCTGAATACTCCATATGGTTGCATTTCATGAGATATGGTTGGAAACCATCCAGTTTTTGTTTGTGATTCCTTAACGTGTTTTTAGAGGGACATACTTTTGTTTTTGACCCTGATAACACTGACCCACATCACTACTGTCTGACCCATAGCTCTGTATTTATATATTTCCTGGTAGATCTGCTGTCTCTCTTCTGTAATTAGCATAGATCCCCACACCTCCCATTCTCACTGCAAAAGAGAGTAAGACAATCTAGACTGCGTGCCTCCAGAGTCAGCTGTACAGCACATGGCCTACTTCCAACATTCCCCTTCCCAAGGGTATAAAACAGTCCAGAGAATGTTAAGGACAAAGCAGCTGGCATAACCTAGAGCAAAGAAAGGGTGAAATTAATGCTTTACTGGAAAGAGAGATTGAATGTTCTGGCTCAGATCTTTTCTCAACACTTATTTTTACCGTCTGGCGCTTAATTAAGCTTTATTTTTCTACAGTTTCCTAATGAGACACTATCATGTTTTATTACAAGCTTCTATTTTTTAATGAATCCCGCCCCACGCAGTAAGCATTTATGCCAACTTTACAAACGGTCTTTTCTGGAAGTCATGAAATGTGCACATACATTGAAATCTTGCTGATTTATGTCAAATTAGCTTAAACCCTCCAGGAGAAGGACACATTTAAGATCTTGAGTCATTTGTCCCTTTCATTTTGCAAGCTTAGTTATAAATAGAAAAGCAGATCTCATTAGCGCCAAATCAGTAAAAAATTACACATTCTCTTTCAAATTTTAGAGATCCTCATTCCCAGAATGTAAAATATTAAGCAAAAAGGGACCTGAGGGAACTGAGCTTGTATTAAAATAGGAACACATTCGATCATTTTGCATTAGCTCTGCTAATTATTCATGCAGTTTTCCCAGCCAATATTGTTTAATGATACGTTACCTGGTGTCCTTCGTTGTATCCACATATAATCAAATTGATTCAGGGTAGAAATTTTTATTTTTTTTTAAATAAATAAATAATATGTATATATATATATATATATATATATATATAGTTTTATTTATGTAGGACTTCTTAAAAAGTTCTTCACATGGATAAAACCGTACAAAAAATGTAGAATATATAATAAATACAAAAGCAGTGTAAAAAGCAGGAATAAAGAGAATAAGAGCGAGTTCAATGTACAAAAGCTGATTCCATAAAAAAATGTTTTATGGAGAGTTTTAAAGAGGACATTGAGGAAGCCTTTCTGATATCAAGTGGAAGAGCAATCCCAAAAAGATGAGCCCTGACCATGAAACCCCTACAACCTTCTGTTGGAAGCCTTGCTCTGGGAAGAGAAAGCAACAGTTTATTAGATGATCTTAGAGTCCTAGGAGTGATAAGCTCAGAAAGATACACAGGAGCAAGACCTTTCAACGATTAAAAAACTAACAATAAGATTTCAAAGTCAGTTCTGAGCCTCACGGACAGCCAATTGCTGCAGGGGTTGTTGTTGTTGTTGACCGTTTTGTTTTTCGTTTTTTTATCCGTAATGAAAAACTCTGAAGACCATCATTTTGAACGATTGTAATTCATACCCCTGACCACTTGGTGGCGAGTTTGCAAATTAATTAGCTGTAGAGAGAGCTTACCGGATCGGGAAACCCCTTGTTCAGCCTTGCGGACTTCTGATCACTTCCGTGGCAAAAATGTTCCCTGATTTCAAAACTTTGGCTGAAGTGATACTTGTAATTCTGGTGTCTAGTGTAGTGGCAGAGCGTGGATTCAGCCTCAACAGCAACATCAAAACAGCCACGAGAAGTTGTTTATGTGAGGCAAAAGTCCAAAACCTCATGACTGTAGCCTCTGCAGCAGTGAGACTCCATATGTGATTAGACACATACAAGTGTGCAATTCAGGTCCATGTGGACCAGGAAAAAGTTGTGAGACTGTTCAGGTCACAGTTCAGGTTTTTTTTTCTTTTTTTCTCTTGCACTTGGTGGAAGAGCTGCTGATCGTTGCTTCTGCTTTTGTCTGTATTTTTCTCAGAGCCTCGCTGTGCATATCCTCCAAACTTGTAAATTATGGATTTGGTCAGCTGGTCTCTCAACGTAATTGATCAATTCTTTTCGACTGAAAGACAGGGTAAAAGAGAACCCTCTTGTCTAGACGGGACAAGAATACACAATGGATTCTTGGCAGCAGTGGAAGATTGTGTGCCTGACGACGATGTCGGTCAAGGACATAGAAGATGTGTACATATTTGGACTTTTGGTAACAGGGTTTTCTGCTTTTTGGAGTTGGTGGTTACCTGGCTTATCGAGTGATTCGCAAAATGTGGGCGGCTGTTCATAGCATTCCAAAGCTGCCTGCAATGATGGATGGAGCCTGTAGAGCGATCAACACTCAGACTGAAACGTTAAGAGAGCAGAATCGCAAAGCTGGACACGATTCTTGAACAGAATCGCAGCCTGGCAGCGGTTGGACTCAGAGGTTAAAGGATATAATCTTGGAGAAGTTGTACGCTCGAGATCTGCGGAAAGTACCAGAAATTTGGCTATTTGGATTTGCAATTGAGACATACCGGTAAAACTCTTAAGTTAGTTGGAAATTCACAACTGCCTGAACCACAACATTTATTGTTTTTCTAAATCTGGCGCCCT
>JAHUTJ010042209.1:0-21134 GCA_036250325.1 Characodon lateralis
GGGAATGCTGCAAGTCACTGACTGGATGCAATCTGCTGGGTTTCCTTAGACAGAAAAACTTTTTATCCAATTTGAATAAATAACTGAATCTGACTGCACTGTTCAATGGTTAGGATTCATTGGAATGTATGAACCTGACTGTTGTGAAGAGCCTTGAGACGACGTGTTGTGAATTGGCGCTATATAAATAAACTGAATTGAATTGAATGATTAACAGAAAAGGAGCCTGGAAATGTCCAGGATGGGATGAAACTAATTTACCTTAAAGACAGATTCTCTGCACACAACTGAAACAAGGTTGGTTCAAACATCTGAACACCTCTGATTATGTTCATGTGGTGATGTGAAACACTTCAGAGGACCATTGGAGGATTTACCTGACAGGACGAGCAGGACAGCAACACTCTGCTCTCTAGCTCCTTCAGGATGCTGTCCTTCAGTGAGTTCAGCTTCTCTCCACTCAGTCCTCCACCTGAAACATCTCCATCCAGCTCATTTCCTTTCCCGTTAACCAGGTGGTTGTTGATGCTGACCAGAGTTTTATCATGAGCCTGTTGGAGACATGATGAGGAAATAAGCTACAGGTATAAAATTTCTGAGATTTTTCAGCAATCTGAGTTCCTTTATCATCCATCCATCCATCCATCCATCCATCCATCCATCCATCCATCCATCCATCCATCCATCCATCCATCCATCCATCCATCCATCCATCCATCCATCCATCCATCCATCCATCCATCCATCCATCCATACGTTTTTTTGCACTGCACAACCCTGTTCAAATTTACTGTTTTCAGCTACATCTATAAACTCTGTGATTCTGTTTATAAACACTGATCATAATGAATTATAATGTTCGGGACTGATTGGCTGGTCTGTCATTTGTGTGTCATTTATACAGTTAAATAGTTCTACAATTAAGCATAAATTAATCATACTGCTGGCAAACTTTGTTTCAAATTTATCTTTGGACAGTGCTGGTTTGTGAATTCATTTTTAGAGTTGGGGGGAAGCTAGTTTTAAGAAATCCTTCAGCTTCTAATCTAGGTGGTCGGGTTTTAGGGTAAGAATTTTGGGGAGGGATTATATTTATAGGTTGATCATAAATCTAACATTATTATTAGAATTAAGCCCAAAATGTATGGGGAGTGTGGATTTTGGGGAAAGTGCCAGCTTTGGTAAGGAGGCTTTAAATCAGTAAAGATAACTCGCCAAAGTATTAGTGGAAATATGCAAAAAGCTTCTCTGTAACAGCCAAGCCTTTACCACTATGTGGTAAAGGATGCCAATAAAGACATTTCCAATTATTTCTGAGAAGGATATTCATGAATTTTGAAAACTAACTTTTCAATAAAATGAATACTCCTTTTACATTTTTTATTATATCTTGAGGTGTAGTTTGCTAATATTCATCTGTAACAACAGATTCATAGTGATGTAATTCAGACAACTATTCCTGCAGAACTCTGACTCACCTTGGTGCGGTTGTCTAGCTGGTCCAGTTTGGTCTGAATGCTGTGGATCGTCTCTTTTATCTCCGGCGGAGCTGCATCTGCTGGGTTTTTTCCTGGTTTGACGGGTTCATGACGGAAATGTTCGTTCATAGTGGACTGGAAATCCTGCAGCTTCTCCGTCAGCCTCTGGATCTTTTCCTCCAACTTCCTTATTTCCTCACGGTCCTGTCGTCCTGAAAGGAAAGATAATTCCAAGTTTTTAGGTTTCATGTTGAGCTGAGACAGCTTGAAAGACAAATAAGAAAAAATCAACTTTAAAGAAATCAAAATGATGAGCAAGTTCCAGCCTTTCTAATATTGTGATGGACTGTATCAAATGCAGCACTGAGATCTAACAGAACCAGAACAGACACAAGTCCATTATCTGAGGCCATAAGAATATCATTAGTGACTTTCAGCAGAGCTGTTTCAGTGCTATGATGAGCTCTGAAGCCTGACTGAAACTCTTCAAACAGGTCATTGCTGTGTAAATGCTCACACATTTGATTAGCAACAATTTTCTCAAGAATTTTAGATAAAAACAGAAGATTGGATATAGGTCTGTAATTTATTAAGTCATCTTTAGTCATTTGACCTCCATTCTGTCCGGTTCCCAGAGCACTTCCAGTCCCTACTCCATTGGACACATGAGTTCCTGCTCCACCAGGTGGGCCAATGGTACAGTCCGCTCCACTGTAACCGTGGCAACACTTCCACTCCATCTCCGTCACTGTTTTGTAGTCCACTTTGTAGCGCGGCCTCATGTAGGTCCGATACCTGCGGAAACACCAAACATGAAGGCCCATCCTGCCGGTTTTGGGAGGGTCGTTGGCTGAAATGGGTCACTGTTTACTCACACCACGACACGGCTGCACTGTGCACTGCCCCAGCTGCATGGATGGTAGTCGGGCTTCACGTAGGTTTCGACCCCATCTTCGACCACACAGCTCACTGTCTTTGTGAGCACAAATGCACACCAGTTCCTTCAAGATAGACAAACATGAAACAGGTTAAACTTTATCTGGGTTTCAGATGTGGTTCTGTTCCTACTTTTGGACACCTGCAGGAAAACAGGAGCAAGAAAAAAATAACAGTGACAGAAAGACAAGAGAAGAAATCCTTCTGAGGCCAGGGGGTTCTGAGACGGGGTTCTGAGACAGGGTTCTGAGACGCAATTCTGAGACAGGGCGTTCTGAGACGGGTTTCTGAGATGGGGTTCTGAGACAAGGTTCTGAGACGCAATTCTGAGACAGGGCGTTCTGAGACGGGTTTCTGAGATGGGGTTCTGAGACAAGGTTCTGAGACAGGGTTCTGAGACGCAATTCTGAGACAGGGCGTTCTGAGACGGGTTTCTGAGATGGGCTTCTGAGACAAGGTTCTGAGACAGGGTTCTAAGACGAGATTCTGAGATGGGGTTCTGAGACGGGGTTCTGAGACAGGGTTCTGAGACGAGATTCTGAGACAGGAGGTTCTGAAACACCTGGTTCTGAGACAGCAGGATCTGAGACAGCAGATGCTGAGGCAAGGGGTTTTGAAACAGCAAAAAACCCACAGAACCTTGATTGTCAGTGACATTCAATCGGACCAAACTTCTCCTGGTTCAGCTCGGTTAGAATTAACAACAGAATAACAAATGCCAGAATAATGAGAGATTTTTGGATTAGTTTCTATAAAGTCAGAAGTTTACATACACTACGGCTGTGTCCGAATTCAGGGGTTGCATTCTTGGACGGACCCAGGCCAGGTAGGCCGTTACGCAATCAGTACGCACATGTACCGAATGAATACATCCCTGTTTTAGACCAGAACTCCTGCAGAATGTTTACATGGATCTAAGAGCTCAGGGCAAAATACTGTAGGGCAACTTTAAATAGTGACACAAGAACAAAACAGAGGACTCCCACCTGCCACTAAAATCTGTTATTTGGGAACATTAAGGGTTCTCATGCAGCTACAGTGGAGAAAGAAAGGTGGACCGAACCAGAACTTAGGTTAGGTTAGGTACATAGCTCACTCTGCACTGAATTTAATTTTTCACCTGAACATCAAGCTGAATGGAAACATCACTGGTTCTGGGGAAAAATCAGCTAAAGTCCAAATCCAGCTGCCTGCAGAATTCAACTGGTCCAAAACGCTGCATAGTACACTGGCACAAACCGAATGAGTCATCCTGTCCCGGAAGGGATTTACCAACAGTTGCTTTTTTGGTGCATTCAATTACATTCATCTATCAGTCGTCCTGTCGGTCCGCTCCATCCATCCCTCAGTTCTATAGAACCCCTTTTTATTTGTATCTTTTGATTGAAGGGAACCGAAAACGTATCCAACAGTGACCTCAAACACAGCTTGACATCATAACATCATGAGATCATAGAAAAATTATGACAAACCAGCCAAGATACCAGGATGAGTGAGCAGCTACAGGCTGTTTTTGGAAGCTTGACGGCTGGTTTCTGCCTGTTTAGGCTCTAGTTGGTGTTCTAAGGCAGCATCCTGCAGGTTAGTAGGAGATACACGTTCATTGTTCCTGTGAGTTATTGTGTTAAAGGTCACATGAAACTCAGCTGATGTCATCAGGGCAGTGATGAATGTGTCTGTGTGTGAGCGTGATGAGTAACCTTCTCGACGCTGCTGCTGGTCACAACTATCTCTGTTTCTATGAGGACGGAGCAGAAACTTCTGGATGAGGAGAACATGACTGGGCTGCTGGTGGAGAAGCTTAGCTTTCTATTCAGGGTCAGAAAACAGAAGCTAACAGCCATCTAAAGCCAAAGGACTGTATAGTACAACCTGAACAGACTGACATAAAACCTAGCGGCAGTGCAAGCAGAAATTATTCACACCCTTCCCTTTTTCCTCATTCTGCGACATTACAGGCTGATTTTAAAACAGATCTGAGTTCAGTTTCCCTTAAAAACATGTCCTACCGTGTTCACAGGTATTCAGAACCATGGCTGAATCCAGCTTTGGCCGCACACACAGTCGGATTTCTTGTCGGTTTTCACACCTGTTTTGGGTAAGTTCTCTCATTCTGCTCTGCAGATGCTGTCAGACTCAGTCAGGGTAGATGGGCCATGTCAGCAGACACACGTTTTTAGGTCTCTCATCTTCAGCAGGATTTAGGTCCAGACTGTGGCTGGGCCACTCAGTCTGCTCCTGAAGCCACTCCTTGGTCATCCTGGCAGGGTGCTTCAGCTCATTGTGCTGGAAGATGAATAGCTGCCTCAGTCTGAGATCCAGAGCACCCTGGAGAAGGTTTTCTTGAAGAATCTCCGTATTTGGCTGCTGTCATCTCACCCTCTATGCACACTTGTCGTTCAGTTCCTGATGTTACAGAAAAGCATTCCCACAGCATGGTGCTGCCTCCACTATGCTTCGTAATAGAGATGCTGTTGGCCAGGTGATGACTCCAGACATGATGCTTGGAGTTCAGACCAAAAATATTTATGTTAGTTTAATGAGACTAGAGAATTTAGTCTTTCCTGGTCTGATGATCTCTGAGGTTCATTTATGCCAAATTATAGCAGGCTGACATGTTGATCTGGCCGCTTGGATGAAGTGTATTAGTAATGCTGACCTTCTGGATGCTTATCTTATCTCCACAAGAGAAGCTCTGCCTTTGGAACCATTGGGTTCTTGGTGACCTTTCTGTCCATGCCCCTTCTCTACAGAAGGTCCTGGTGGGTCCACACTTCTTCTGTTTCCATAATGGAGACCATAGAGCTTTCTTAGACATTTGCTGCTGCTGATATTTGTTCTATCCTTCTCCAGATTTTGTTTCAACACAATCTGGTCTCAGAGGTCTACAGACGGGTTCTCTGAGCTTAGTTCTTGGTTTCTGTTCTGTTGCTGTGAGACCTTATAGACGGCTGTTTTCCATTCCAGATCATGTCCAGTCAGCAGAACCTACCTCTGGAGGGTCCAGGTCGAGCTGCAGAAACATCTGAAGGCTCAGATGCACCTGCGTGCTATTTTAAACCTCCTACCAGGGGGTGTGAAAACATATAGTTGTGAAAAGTCAGGACACCCTATGTACTTTTTTCTATTGTAACTGGAAATATGAATAACTAATATGGAGAGAAAGAGGCAGAAAACTGGGGAACCCGGGATCCTGAATCTCCAGATGATGACACGACTGATGTTTAAAACAAAACCAGACAGAACCTCCAGGAAATCACTGAGTCTGTGGACCCACCGGACAACGGGCAAATTTAAACCCAAATCAGATTCTGTACGAACACCGCCTTTTTCTTTTGTAGAGGAGAAGACGTCATGTTGCTTCCTGACACCAAAACAACAGGGTGGGACAGATTAGTTTCTACTATGAAACACTGATCATGATTTTCCTGCTGTAGTCACAGAAGACTAAAGGATGGTTCCGTCATTTTGCAGAGTTGTGGTCAGAAGAATTTCTTCTGAGTGTGACTGAAAAGGTTAGAATAATGCTGGAACTGAGCAGCGGTTTGGACTCTCTCTGGGTGAACATGTGGACTATATTTCCCAGCGGAGGGATACATGTTTGATAATCGTTGTCACCAAAAAGAAATTCCTGACATATTTGACTAAATGAAAACCCAGCAGCTGTTCGTTCTCATCAACATCTGCTCTGGATCAGCTTCCTTTTCGGATCCTTTGACCCGGCTCACAGTTGAGAAGACTAAATCATATTGGCACACACAGTGCACTGGTTCTGGTGCAGGTTCCACAACATGGGGTCAGGAAACTGACCCAAACGTCTACTAGGTCAGATGGATGAACAGGGGACTAAAATCTCTCAGAAGATTCCTAATATCCAAAGGCAAGACCCAGAATTACTGAGACAGGAACCAGACATGAGAAAACAAAGATAGATCAGACCCGGTTTGGAGTGAAAGTTAAAGTGTCATTTGGTAACATTTTTCAGTGTCTCTGGGTCAGAATTGGACAACAATTTTGGATCGGGTCTATTCAGTGGCATTCAAATATATTCCTGGTCTTCCCTGGACTTCCAAATTCTGGTTCTATCTGGGGCGACATGATGTGATAAAGTTGGTAAATGTCCAAATGAAGAACAAAATATATTTAACTAAACAGTCTTACTGTCTTCCTGCTGTGGGTTCAGTACCAACAGAACTATGTTGGTGGATTTTATAGGAAAGGTCTCAGTCTGTTTTGTCTCTTAAACTAATTAGTTGTTGGTTCTTAATGACCAGAACATCTTTATGTTCTGCTGCATTCAGCAACAGCAGTCACATGACTAGCATAGAGTAGCTTGGGATTTATGGAGATAGCTGATATCTGTTACTGATCCAAACACCTGTTGAGAGTTCTATCAAACATCCAACAGGGGTACCAGCCAAACCAGTAGGGCCAGACTCAGTCTGTTGACTGGGTTCTGGTCCTCTGGTCGTGGACTGCAGTGAGAGCTTCATTCACATAATCAGCAGTGGATCAGAAACTAGTGGACTTCACCACAGCTGCTCTCTGTCACCGATTGTGTTCAGAACTCAGTTCAGCAGCTTAAGATTTCACTGCTTCTTTCTGGAGATAGGTTCATAGAGTGGGGACCTCCAGCTGGTTCTGGAATGGCTGGGGGTTCTGAGACGGGAATTCCTGTGGGAATTTATACCTTTTGAGTTAATCTGAAAAATTCAGCATTTGCAGGAGCAAATAGCAGATTGATGCTCCTCTGTTCATCAAGTCTAATTTATGCCTTCTGGAAGGCTCTTTGAGAAGGTGCTTTAGATATCACCAGGACCTTTGGGTGGACCCTGGACTCTATGACTTGGGATGACCTTGCATTGTTTCAAGGACAGCTTGAGGTTAGTGAGGAGTAGAAGGTCTGGGCGTGACTCCTTAGCCTGCAGGCCCTGTGATCCAGTTCAGATGAAGAACAGAATACGAACCAGCAGAGACCCAGAGGTTCCAGGTTGGATGGGGTTCAGGTAGAGAGTAGCTGCAGGTATCAACAGAGAGGACAGGTAAACAGGTGAGGATGCGCGAGGACAGACTGGGTCAGGTAAGACAGAGGACAGTTGAATACAGCTTTAACTAGTATTGGGCAGGTTCTACCAAAGACTGATAACGTGATGAAAACTTCAGAACTGGAAGAAAATCATCAAACATTTTTCCTTATTCAGAAAAATAGCAAATAAAAGTAATTCCAGTAATTTGGATGAGTTTGGTTCAGATTCAGATTCAGATTCAGTTCAGTTCAGTTCAGTTCAGATTCAGATTCAGATTCAGATTCTGTTCAGTTCAGTTCAGTTCAGTTCAGTTCAGGTACAGATTCAGATTCAGATTCAGTTCTGTTTAGTTCAGGTTCAGTTCAGTTCAGTTCAGTTCAATTCGGGTTCGGGTTCAGGTTCAGTTCTGTTTAGTTCAGGTTCAGTTCAGATTCAGTCCAGTTCAGTTCAGGTTCATATGGTCTCAAGGAACTTTACAAAAAAAGATGCAGAAATATGAATCCGACCCAACCCAGTTTTAACAAACCCTGAACCAGAGAAAGTTTTATCTGATTCAAAACTTCTGTGTTTTATCCAGTTGATGGTCTAGACTTTATTTGTATTCAGAACCGGAGGCCCAGTATGGCTTTCTGTGCCCCGGCATTAGTCTGATGTTTAAAGATAGCAGAACACTATGTTTTATTCTAGGCTGGTTCTAAGCTTCTCGGTACTCCCAGATATCCAGATTTGGAAAAGACAAGAAGGAAAAACCATTTTCATGATTGCTTTTCAGTGTTTGTGCAGAGAAAAACTGTGAAAGCGGTTCCGTCCCAGTCCCAGCAGAACCATGGAATAATGTTTCAGGAATGAGTGACATCAGAAACACAAACCTAACCCAAACGACATAATTCCTGCTGATCAGCTCCACTACATGGAGAGAAGAACATCCCTGCTCTCCATCACAGCACCAGGTTCTGGCTTCATAAAACTGAAGGTTCTGCCCTAAGCCTGGGAACAGCCAGGTCCAACACCTTACTCAGTGGCTGACCCCAACCACAGTGAGAACCCAGACCTGAGGCCCATCAGCAGCAGTAGTTAGTGTTTCATAGTTTCTATCAGAACCCTGATGTCAGAACCACATCAGCAGATCCACTCCCAGACTGAACCAGAGCATGATTCAAACCAGCAACCCTGTTTCATCCACAGCCAAACCTAAAAGAAAGGTTCTGGTTCTGGTTAATCAGCAGCTCGTGTTTTAAATTAATCTTCATACAAATAAACAGATATCTACACATACACACGCGTGCGCGCACACGCTCGGTGATGTCATCGCCCCTGCATCTTCATCACCATCATTCTTTCCGTGCACGTGTCATCTCACCTGTGTCTGCTGGCTGCGCGGGCTCCGTGCGTGTGCGTGTGCCCGCCGGTATACAGGCTGTAGGAGGCCCGCATCGGGAACGTGCTCCTGGCGTGCTCACAAATCCAGAGCACGAGCAAAAGCAACGGGAGCGCGCCCATCACGATCAATACGTTACCGATATAGATGATTGATCCCTGATCAGATCGTGATCAACTGCTTAGATGGCGGGAAAATATATCATCTCCATGGAGACGGCAGAAAGTTCCGAGAACTTCGTCCTATCGACTCATGATCCGGGTTCTGGTCCAAACAGGGTCCATCGGGGCCTGGGCTGTCCTGATCCCGGTCCAACCCGCCTCTAACCTGCCTTTAACCCGCTTTGGCCCGGTTCTGAGACCTGCCGTAGGTCCATTAGAATCTTAGAAACAAAGAGAAGAAAAAGTTGCGACAGACTGAACCGAGACCACTGCTCCTCCTCTTCATCACTGACCCCGCCCCTGCCGGAGGAGAAATCGGAGCCGGGTGGTTGCAGCCACACCTGGACCGGGACCGAGTTCAGAGAGGAGGTTCGGCCCGTTTAATATTCCAATTAGCTGCAGGGGCAACGGATTATCTAACAGCAATTTCATTTAAAGTCAGGTTTGATCTGGCAGCTTCTTTGTTTAACTAACTAACTAACTAACTAACTAACTAACCATAACTGATAACTGAGCTCCTGGTTCTTGTTTTCACAGTAAGTCATCATTTAGTCCAAATTCTTTTTATTATTAAGAAACAAAATCTTAACGCCAATTGTCAGGAATGCAACCCCAACCCGGTTCTGAACCCTCACCCTGGTTCTTATCTCTGCCCAGGTTGCAAGTAAGGTGAGACCACGCCCACTGTAAAGGGAAACACCTGAGCTGAAATCACCCAGTTTGGGTCTAACATGAAGAACTAAAGAATCCTTTTCATATGAACCAGGGCCAGAACCGACAGGGCCAGAATCAGAGAATCAAAGTCGTACTGAAATAATACCAGTCAGACTAATTAGACAGATGGAACAGTGATCAGGTTAAGTGATATTGCTGAGAAGGTCCACTTCTGTCCAGCCCGATTTACTAATTACCGTCTGACTGATAAACCAGAACCCTGAAGGACTGACGTTCTCGCTGCCTCCATTATCTACATTACATTGTACCTTTAACGACTCCTCTTTCATGTGTTACAGTGGTAGGAGGAACAGAACTGAGACTCATTGGGTCATAATCAGAACACAGAATTCTTCAATATGACTCATCTGAGGTTCTGTCTGCCCATTCAACACCTCCAATAAACTTCAGAAACTCTACAGGGACACCCTGACTTAAACCATCAGAACCTGAAGCAGGACTCAGCCAGACAGGTTGAGGTTCGGTCCTCAGACTGTGGTACTGCTGAACTCATCGTCCTTCACAATTACTATCGATCATCAGGAGATTTGGACCTGAGGCCACTTCAGGTGTGTTCTGGTAATGAAAGCTGCAGAAAGTGATGTCCCTTGGTCCTAATGGAAACTTCCCTCCAGCACAGAGTCCATCAATGTTTAGAACCAACACAGAGGTTCATAAGGAGCTCAGTTATGTCTCTCCTGTCGGGTTCACTGATCAGAACCATCTCAGAGGTTTAGAGAGAGATTAGATTAAACAGATCCAGTTAGATCATCTCTGTCTTTAAACGCGATGGGAGGTTAGTTAAATCTGTCTGAAGATAAAATGCATCATCAGGAGCAGGTTAGAAACCAACCCTTTCTTAAACTGGAGCTGTAGGTTATCTGACCTTCTGCCCATCACATGATCTGACACATGCCCCGCCCTCTCACCTGTTCAGCCTGCAGGTACTCACCTGGCAGTCAGCTCAGGTCAAAATAATAAACCAGCCAATTTTCTCTTGCATTGACTTTGCTGCAGCAACAACCAGAACCGAGAAAGTCCTGCAGACAAAACAGACCTAATAAGTTTATTAAAATTAAATAAAGTCCGAGGCCATGGTTCTCGACCGGAAAAGGGTGGCTTGTCCTCTTCAGGCTGGAGGGGAGTTCCTGCCTCAAGTGGAGGAGTTAAAGTACCTCGGGGTCTTGTTCACGAGTAAGGGAAGAATGGAGCGGGAGATCGACAGACAGATCGGAGCGCTTGCCGCAGTAATGGGGGCACTGTGCGGGTCCGTTGCTCCTCCACATCGAGAGGAGCCAGTTGAGGGGGCTCGGGCATCTATACCGGATGCCTCCTGGACGCCTTCCTGGGGAGGTGTTCCAGGCACGTCCCACCGGGAGGAGGCCCAGGGGACCCAGGCCCAGGTCACGCGGGAGGGACTATGTCTTTCGGCTGGCCTGGGAACGCCTTGGGCTCCCCCCGGAGGAGCGGGAGGAGGTGTCTGGGGAGAGGGACGTCTGGGTGTCTCTGCTGAGTCTGCTGCCCCTGCCACCCGGNAGGACACGCTGGAGGGACTATGTCTCTCGGCTGGCCTGGGAACGCCTTGGGCTCCCCCCGGAGGAGCTGGAGGAGGTGTCTGGGGAGAGGGACGTCTGGGTGTCTCTGCTGAGTCTGCTGCCCCTGCCACCCGGTCCCGGATAAGCAGAAGACGACGAGTACGAGTACGAATTAAATAAAGTTTCAGGTTGAAGGCAATAAAAGCATCTCTTTGTGTCTTTGCTTCAAATGTAGGGAACAATCACCTGAAGCCTCACCTGGTCTGCTTAAAGTGTAGCAATAAAACCAGAGAGGTCCTCAGGTTTCTCAGGCCAAAGGTTGCAGAGAGAAGAATGTGTGTTTAGAATAAAACACTAAAATGTGTCCAGACTCTTCCCTGAATACGGCAACTCTTCCCTGGAATATTCTGAGGAACAATGCTTCCACATTAAACTGCAGCTGATCCATCCACAGAAGAAGAATTATGAACATCAGAAAGCATCACTGAGTTTGAAGAGAAGAAACATTAACAGGGTAATGATCCGAGGATACAGAAGGAGCCATTGGGAGCTCAGTTTGGTGTTTGAAGCGTTAACATGTTCAATTTTGTTCTGAATTTCCAACCAAAAACAAAAAAAAAGGTAAATTTGGAGTCAGACAGCATGAATCTGCCTCCTTCTTGCAGCTGGTTCATCCTCCTGCTGCTGATCTGTAAGAGGAAGAGGAAATGTATCTTCTGCTTGTTTTCGTTTTAAAGAAAAGATGAACAGTCATCTGACTCCTTCTACATCTGTGAATTCTGAGAAGATTTTAGTTTTGCACAGCACAATTGCATGGTAAACATCTCCTCTGCTTCACATGGACGGCTGCCTGATCATTCATCATGGCTTTTAGGAATGCTAGAGAATGTTGGGGGATGTTTGGGAATGTGCGGCTGCCAAAAGTGGGTCAAGAATCTTAGGCTTCTCTGCTTTACTAGAAACACAGCCACACAGATTTACCAAATTTTAGCAGCAGAGGTGGAAACATTTCTGTTTGTCTGACAGAAGGGGAGGAGCAGTGACCGAAGAGGAAGGAGAGGGAAGCAGGAGAGTCATGATAAAAGTTAAGACTGAAAGTTTTAAAGCATAAAATTATGTTTCTGTCCACAGGTGATGTTTGGGTGCTTATAAACCTGTACACATGATGTTCAGGTGTTTATAAACCTGTACACATGATGTTCAGGTGTTTATAAACCTGTACACATGATGCTCAGGTGTTTATTAATATGTATAGGTGATGTTTGGGTGCTTATAAACCTGTACACATGATGTTCAGGTGTTTATAAACCTGTACACATGATGCTCAGGTGTTTATTGATATGTATAGGTGATGTTTGGGTGCTTATAAACCTGTACACATGATGTTCAGGTGTTTATAAATATGTATAGATGATGTTCAGGTGTTTATTGATATGTATAGGTGATGTTTGGGTGCTTATAAACCTGTACACATGATGTTCAGGTGTTTATAAATATGTATAGGTGATGCTCAGGTGTTTATTAATATGTATAGGTGATGTTCAGGTGTTTATATGTTTAGGTGATGTTCAGGTGTTTATTGATACGTATAGGTGATGTTCAGGTGTTTATTGATATGTATAGGTGATGTTCAGGTGTTTATTGATACGTATAGGTGATGTTCAGGTGTTTATTGATATGTTTAGGTGATGTTCAGGTGTTTATTGATACGTATAGGTGATGTTCAGGTGTTTATTGATATGTTTAGGTGATGTTCAGGTGTTTATTGATATGTATAGGTGATGTTCAGGTGTTTATTGATATGTATAGGTGATGTTCAGGTGTTTATATGTTTAGGTGATGTTCAGGTGTTTATTGATACGTATAGGTGATGTTCAGGTGTTTATTGATATGTATAGGTGATGTTCAGGTGTTTATTGATACGTATAGGTGATGTTCAGGTGTTTATTGATATGTATAGGTGATGTTCAGGTGTTTATTGATACGTATAGGTGATGTTCAGGTGTTTATTGATATGTATAGGTGATGTTCAGGTGTTTATTGATACGTATAGGTGATGTTCAGGTGTTTATTGATATGTATAGGTGATGTTCAGGTGTTTATTGATACGTATAGGTGATGTTCAGGTGTTTATTGATATGTATAGGTGATTTTCAGGTGTTTATAAACCTGCACAGGTGATCAGAACATTACCCAAACATTCCGTTTTCACCTTTTCTCCAAGGTTTCTTTCGGGATATCATGTGGTCTGGCACAGCTGGGACTTGCCAGAATTTTCAGGTGTTGTGATTTGGTTCCAGAGAGGTTGACCAAGTATGTGCTGCTCGTCTTTAAACAGAAACAGCTTCTTATTTAGTCTTGAGTGTGCTGGAGAAGGTTTAATCTAAACCAAGCTAACAGAAGTGGGAGTTGAAAACATACCGGGGGCCCACTCTGCTGTTTCCTCTCAGCTCCCAGCCCCCAGCCTCCTCTTCCTCAGTGTTTATTTAAATTCTCCTCTGAGCAGCCGCAGAGGTCCAGGTGGAGAAAAGTCAGAGCTGCAGAGTTTGAATGCAGCTGAGTTTCGTCATCATCAGGGCAGAAAACTTAGGTGAGTTTCAGGTCAGGAAAAAGTTGTGTTATGGAAGTTCAAACCTCAGCCACGCCCTCAAAGCCAACAGCAGAAAACCAAACCATGAAACCAACCATTAACACCACAACACCAAACTGGGTTCAGAACGCCCAAAGTGTCAGCGGAGAGTTCAAACACAGAGTCAGCGCTCAGGAGGTTGTCAAATAATATGTAATTACAGCTGAACTCAAATAGAACCATGAATGTGACCAGCCAAGCAGAACCACACAAACCAGGATCCAATAAAGGATGAAGAAATCCTGTAAAGGCAATGAGTAACACATGACTAAAGTGGTTAGGAACAAACTCAGACCAGAATCCAAAAACGGATGAGGAGAACCTCAAAAACTGCTGAACATGAAGAGAAACAGAACCAGAGTGAGGTCCAAAAAACTTGGAACTGCTGCTTGTTTCTGAACCTAATAACTTTATTTGGATTGTGAGTAGAAACTCAGTTCTCTAGAATGAAACTGTCTCCAAACTCCGATTAGTGCAGAAAAAGGCTTAACCGGTCTTCCAGGAAACCAAAGTCTGGTTTCCGGGACCCTTTAGCCCTGAGCTGCAAACTGGACCTTTAAACTGGAGCTGCAGTGAGAGCTGTGTTTATGACAGCATGAAATTTTCCTAAAACAGCAGAGACTCTAAACCTGAATCCTGCCTGAACATCTACACGTTCTGCTGCTGAGGCTCCTCACAGGGAAAACCTCCTAGAAACAGATCAAACTCATCCTCTGTGAGAAGATCTGACTCCAACCTTAGGAAGAACACTTCATATTCAGGTAGGAGCATGTTTGTAAATGTGTAGAAATCAAGCATCCTCCTGTGTTCGGCTCCAGGCAGCTGGAAGTCATTACTCCCCCACCCTCACCCAGCCAGCTGTGTTCCTGGCACATTAGAAATCCCACTCTGCAGACTTGGAGCTGGCTGGAACAGTGACGCTCCGCTAGGAAAAAAACACTGAAACAAACAGAAAATCAGGAAAAACTGAAGATGTCCTGAGAAACCTTTGTGCATGTGGAGGTAAATTCTGATCCATCTGGAGGAGAGTCACACATGAAGCTGCTGGTGGTTTCAGATAAGGGCAACATGGCTCACTGCCAGGGTAGCATCATTCCAGGGGAGAAACTGTAGAAAATATGGCTGTACAACTAAATAACTAATGATGCTGTTGTCGGAATCCGATTTGAAGCGTCCAATATGGTGGTGAAGTTTTTTATTAACCTGGCTGTCAGTTGATCATCTCTAGATGAAAAACCGTTCCGTTCCAGTGTTTGTTGTGTTCCAGCACAAGCACCCATCATTCAACGTAATGTTCATCACGTTCTGCAAAGGAAACATAAAGTAAAAAATTTAGAATGCCTCCTGGTCCGGTTGGATGGAACACCACTGACACCTTTGGTCCGAAACCTTTAACACATTTTAAGGTTTGTTTTATTAAAGACTAATGATAGTTTTTCTGGATTTCATAGCGTTGCCTCTTAATTAGCGCCTGTTGGAACGAGAACATCACTGAAGGCCTCATACCGTTAGAACGGTACCTGGACCGACACTAGGAGGATGGTAGAGTTCCGTTGAGGCTTTTAACTGTGAGCAGAACCTGAACTGCCCACCCTAAGAATATCTGATCCAGTTTGTGTTTTTGATCCAACCTCCAGCAGAGAACAAACACTGACACACAGCTTCTGCTTTCAACTTTACGCACCAGTAAAACCAAGAACAGCAGGAAACTGCAGCTGGTGCACAACTGTTAAACCCGTTTAAGACCAGTTTAACCTGCAAATATAAAAGGAGTGGCTGAACACAGGAATCAGACCACATTATAATCAGAGCCAGGTTATTTCTGGAGGTTTTATCCTGATTTGATCCTGTTTCAGGAAACCTGATGTTTTGTGTCCCTGACTGTCGGATGGGTTCCAGGTTTCCTGTTGGTCCTGAAGGTTCTACACAGGAACAATCTGAGAAAACAACAATGTTATCACATGAAAAATGGATCAAATGTATTAATGTAAAGCCCACTCAGACATGTGATATGTCCTGACCCATTGTCACTGAACTCACCGTCAGATTGATGAACAATTTAAAGTAAAGTTCAGCTCTGAGTCATGATGAGCTGCTGTTGAGTTGCTCAGACCCAATCTGTGAAAGGACCAAAGAAAGCCTGACTCAGGACCAGAAGAGTCCAAAAAAAAAAAAAAACACTGTTGAAGGTTTAAATAAACAGGAAACTCTTCATCATCGTTTGATTATCTGAACCTCACTGTGCTGTAAACACACCAAGGGGCGAGGCGGACAGCGAACGCCTCAGAGTTTTATCAAGTTTCCAGAAACAGAGTCCACCAGTTTCACTCAGTTTATGGTAAACTGTCTCCATGGAAACATGCAGAAAACAGCTGCTGCACAGTCCAAAGAACCATGCTAGAGGTTGACATGATGGAGTGAAGTTCAGAAAAAAGCTGCAGCTCAGTTGGACAGAACCCGGTCAGCTGGTTCTCACCTCTGAACAAATTCTTGCGCTGCTAAGAGATGTTCAGATGGGTGACTGCTGCAAAGAATCTATTTGGACAGAACCAGTTCAGCTGGTTCTAACCTTGGAATAAAATCTGGTGCTGATGATGTACTTTTAAATCTGCAGTGTGGACGATCCGGTTTCAGTGTGATTAATCAGGTTTCAGTGTGATTGATCAGGTTTCAGTGTAATTGATCAGGTTTGAGTGTAATTGATCAGGTTTCAGTGTGACTGATCAAGTTTCAGTGTAATTGATCAGGTTTTTAGTGTGATTAATCAGGTTTCAGTGTGATTAATCAGGTTTCATTGTGATTGATCAAGTTTCAGTGTGATTGATTAGGTTTCAGTGTGATTAATCAGGTTTCAGTGTGATTGATCAGATATTCAGTGTAATTGATCAGGTTTTTAGTGTGATTGATCCGGTTTCAGTATGATTAATCAGGTTTCAGTGCGATTGATCAGATTTTCAGTGTAATTGATCAGGTTTGAGTGTGATTGATCCGGTTTCAGTGTGACTGATCAAGTTTCAGTGTAATTGATCAGGTTTCAGTGTGATTGATTCGGTTTCAGTGTGATTAATCAGGTTTTCAGTGTAAATGATCAGATTTTCAGTGTGATTGATCAAGTTTCAATGTGATCGATCCGGTTTCAGTGTGATTAATCAGGTTTCAGTGTGATTGATCAGATTTTCAGTGTAATTGATCAGGTTTGAGTGTGATTGATCCGGTTTCAGTGTGACTGATCAAGTTTCAGTGTGATTGATCCGGTTTCAGTGTGATTAATCAGGTTTCAGTGTGATTAATCAGGTTTCAGTGTGATTGATCAGATATTCAGTGTAATTGATCAGGTTTTTAGTGTGATTGATCCGGTTTCAGTGTGATTGATCCGGTTTCAGTGTGATTAATCAGGTTTCAGTGTGATTGATCAGATTTTCAGTGTAATTGATCCGGTTTGAGTGTGATTGATCCGGTTTCAGTGTGACTGATCAGATATTCAGTGTAATTGATGAGGTTTTTAGTGTGACTGATCAGGTTTCAGTGTGATTGATCAGATATTCAGTGTGATTGATCAGATTTTCAGTGTAATTGATCCGGTTTCAGTGTGATTGATCCGGTTTCAGTGTGACTGATCAAGTTTCAGTGTAATTGATGAGGTTTTTAGTGTGATTAATCAGGTTTCAGTGTGATTGATCAGATATTCAGTGTAATTGACCAGGTTTTTAGTGTGATTAATCAGGTTTCAGTGTGATTGATCCGGTTTCAGTGTGATTAATCAGGTTTTCAGTGTAAATGATCAGATTTTCAGTGTGATTGATCAGATATTCAGTGTAATTGATCAGGTTTTTAGTGTGATTGATCTGGTTTCAGTGTGATTAATCAGGTTTCAGTGTGATTGATCCAGTTTCAGTGTGATTAATCAGGTTTTCAGTGTAAATGATCAGATTTTCAGTGTGATTAAACAGGTTTCAGTATGATTGATCAGATATTCAGTGTAATTGATCAGGTTTTTAGTGTGATTGATCTGGTTTCAGTGTGATTAATCAGGTTTCAGTGTGATTGATCAGATATTCAGTGTAATTGATAAGGTTTTTAGTGTGATTAATCAGGTTTCAGTGTGATTGATCAGATATTCAGTGTAATTGATCAGATATTCAGTGTAATTGATCAGGTTTTCAGTGTGATCGATCTGGTTTCAGTGTGATTAATCAGGTTTCAGTGTGATTGATCAGGTTTGAGTGTGATTGATCAGATATTCAGTGTAATTGATCAGGTTTTCAGTGTGATTGATCAGGTTTCAGTGTGATTAATCAGGTTTCAGTGTAATTGATCAGATATTCAGTGTAATTGATCAGGTTTTCAGTGTGATTGATCTGGTTTCAGTGTGATTAATCAGGTTTCAGTGTGATTGATCAGGTTTGAGTGTGATTGATCAGATTTTCAGTGTAACTGATCAGGTTTGAGTGTGATTGATCTGGTTTCAGTGTGATTGATCATGTTTCAGTGTGATTGATCACGTTTCTGTGTAATTGATGAGGTTTTTAGTGTGATTAATCAGGTTTCAGTGTGATTGATCTGGTTTCAGTGTGATTGATCAAGTTTCAGTGTGATTGATCAAGTTTCAGTGTAATTGATGAGGTTTTTAGTGTGATTGATCTGGTTTCAGTGTGACTAGTCAGGTTTCAGTGTGATTGATCCGGTTTCAGTGTGATTAATCAGGTTTCTGTGTGATTGATCCGGTTTCAGTGTGATTAATCAGGTTTCAGTGTGATTGATCAGATTTTCAGTGTAATTGATCAGGTTTTGAGTGTGATTGATCCGGTTTCAGTGTGACTGATCTGGTTTCAGTGTGATTAATCAGGTTTCAGTGTGATTCATCTGGTTTCAGTGTGACTGATCCGGTTTCAGTGTGATTAATCAGGTTTCAGTGTGATTGATCCAGTTTCAGTGTGATTAATCAGGTTTCAGTGTGATTGATCAGATTTTCAATGTAACTGATCAGGTTTGAGTGTGATTGATCATGTTTCAGTGTGATTGATCACGTTTCTGTGTAATTGATGAGGTTTTTAGTATGATTAATCAGGTTTCAGTGTGATTGATCAGGTTTGAGTGTGATTGATCAGATTTTCAGTGTGACTGATCAGGTTTTGCGTGTGATTGATCAGGGTGATGTAGACAGAAATTGTCTTGTTGTTTTGCAGTAAAACAGTGAGTGTGGAACGAGGTTCCTCTCTGATGACCTATCCTAACTCTGATCAGTGTTTCCAGGTGTTTCTGTCATCTTTCAGGTTGAGAACAGAAATGCTTGTAATCTGAATGTCACTTTTTTTACTGTTTGTTTTTCTGCTCATCTTCAGATCTTCACATTCATCTTTGTTAGATGGTTGTATCTTTATTTCCCTCTGAGTTTGTTTCCTCTCCCAGGTTTGTCCTGCTGCTATTTTTGATCTTTTCCTTCATCATCAGCACCGTGAGAATAAAATTGAGCCCATTGTCTTTGTAACAAAGGAAACTGATAAAACAGGAGGGTCATCACATGGCAAGGACTTTTTACATCCTGTTTCAGCTATGCAGGAACTGAAAGTCATCAATCTGTTGTCATGGAAACCAGGTATCAGCGAGTGTTTCCGCAGAGGTAGGATGACCTGCAGATGATCTGCTGAGAGACATCCTGAACTCACGTCAGCTCATCGCCCTTCAGGCTGGTTTCTAATCAGCAGCTGGACAACAGGCGATTCATCAGAGACTGCAGCTGCTTCAGCTTCTAGATTTTATCCTGTCCTCCTGATCGCTCCTTGGATCTGTTGAAAAGATATTCCTAAACATAGACTGTTTAAGAGGCTGAAATGCTGACAGTCAGACAATTAGGTGTCAAACGTCACTCCTCGAAAAACCCCACAGAGTATCTATGGAGTTCTGTCATGAGGAAGATGAGAAACACCAGAACGAACAATGAAGATGACATGAAGGCCACTATCAAAGCAACCTGGGCTTCCTGAACACCTCAGCAGAATCACAGGCTGATCTCCTCCACACCACGCTGCATTGATGCAATAATTCATGCAAAAGGAGCCCAGAGCAAATATTGAATGAATGAAAATTAACATACTTTTCAGAAGCCTGACATTTCTCTTAAAATATCCTTTTTGTTGATATTATGCAATATTCTGGTGTTCTGAGAATTTGGGGTTTTCATTCTCTGTAAGACAGAATCAAGTTACTCCAAACAAAGACTTGAAATATTTCACTCTATGTGTGATGAATTGAGGTAGAAAATATTGAATTTTTTATGGTGTTTTATTTTTTTGAGATGTACCTGTACATTTATTTTATCTATTTATTTATTACAGGGACAGTGCATATTAATAACATTTCTGTCAATATGCCAGAGTTAGCTAGAAGGCTGTTCTTCACCTGCAGTCTCTAGACAGATGGTAAAAGTCACCCTAAAAGAATAAGAGTAAAATTGCATATTTACATTAACTTACATTAACATTAAATTACATTTAATAAAAGTACTATAAAAGCTAAACTACATTAGTAACACACAAACCAAACCAACTATCTAATAAAAAAACATCAGACAAAGATAATAAAGACATACACAGGACAAGTTGATAGCTTGGTGCGGTGGGTGGGAACAAGAGCAGGTCTAATTATAAGCTAATTTTGACAGCTCTGATTATCAGTTAGCTATTTCTTTAGCTGTTTCCTGAATGCGTTGTAGTCATTTAATCATTTGTAGTCATTTGGGATACAGCTGAGTTCAGCATTCAGATCGCATGGTTGCCAAACTGAAATAGTTGTACCAATAATCATCAGATGCAATTGATGTACTGTTGCAGCCCTACTGACGGCAGCATGATGACTGGTTCTAACTGGTTCTAGCGTCATCCGTTTGTGTTCAGGTCTTCTTTCTGGGACATCACAAAGAACAATCTATCAGAGGAGAGAGCAAGGTGAAACACTGAACATAACCTGTTTATGTGGAGAGAAGGTCAGTTACTATGGTAACCAGGATGGTCTCTCACATCCATTACCACACCCCTTACCATCCTCAACAACACTGTGTCGGCCGTGAACCACCATCTCTGAGGACCTGAGATGGTCTTCACACATAGACACTGTTCGAAAGAAGGCCCAGCAGAGACTGAACTTCCTGCAGCAACTCAAGAAGTTCAACCTTCCACAGGAGCTGTTGGTCATCTTCTCCACTGCCATCATTCAGTCTGTCCTGTCTTCATCCATCTCAGTGTGGTTTGGCTCATCCACAAAACAGGACAGGTCCAGA
>JAHUTJ010042210.1:0-21123 GCA_036250325.1 Characodon lateralis
ACTCTGCTCTTACTGGTGCAATGTGCAATCAATGAAGACTGGCTACCAGGCTGGTCCAATTTAGCCATGAAACCTCCCACACTAAAATGACTGGTGTTTCAGTTTCATTGTCCAACCCCTGTATATTCACACCCCTTTTCAATGTTTTGTCGTGTTACATGTTATTGAGATTTAATGTGATAGACCGACATAAAATAGGGCATAACTGGGAAATGAAAGAAAAAGGATACGTTACTTTCAAATGTTTTACATATGTGAATCCTAAAAGTATAGCATGCATGAAACATGTATATTTATTCAGATGAGTCAATACTTTATAGAACGACTTCTTCCTGCAATTACAGCTGCAAGGCTTTTAGGGTATCTCCTTACCAGATTTCCAAACATGAATATACTTTGACACATGAACATGCTTTGATCTAAACCATTGCACTGTTGCTTTAGCTGGATGTTTTGGGTTGTTCTAGCTGAAAAAAACATCCCCGCAGAATGATAATGCTACTACCATGTTTAAGCTTGAGAGTGGGATTGGTCTATCTTCAATGTGTGAAGTTCTCGACTATGCAGAGTATTTGACTTTCAGTCCACAAATCTCACATCTAGTCTCATCTGAACAGAACATTTTTTTTCACGTGTTTGCTGCGTCACCTGAATGGAATTTGGGTGGGGCTTTTCTTTCAGAAAAAAACCTTCCTCTTAACAATCTTAACAATCTTCCAAAAAAGTGGATTTAGTTAGCGTACAGCTAATACAGTATTTGTCTTGTCCAAAGATTTGTCCACTGGAACTGTGGGTTTCTGTTGCTCTTCCAGCATACCATGGGCCCCTTGACTACCTCTTTGATGAATGTTCTCTTATTCCAGCTCGTCAGTTTAGGTGGACTGCCATGTCTTGGTAGTTTTGCAGTTTTGTTATACTATTTTCATTTTGACGTTAGTCTGAACATTTCTCAGTGGGATGTTGAAAATTTGGTGGTATTGTTTTATAATCCAACCCTGCTTTAATCTTCTCCACAACGTTCTCCTTGATCTGTCTACTGGGTGCCTTGGTCTTCACGATGCTGTTTGTTCACTGATGTTATCTCACAAATGTCAGAACTTCACAGAACAGCTGAATTTATGCTGAGATTAAATTACACAGAGGTGTGACTTTGGTATCACATGCAATCCCAATAAAATATATTTAAGTTTGTGGTTGTAAGGTGTGAATATGCAACAAACCTTTGCATTGCAGGTTTTGCTAACATAACAAAATAAAGCATGCATACTTAAGAGAGAAAACAAATGTATGCATTGTGCGTGTGTGTAGGTTTGATGGGGCTGAGGTTAGGGATTATATGCACTCATAATGGTATACACAACAAACAGCAATATATGGTTTTTTTATTCATCCCTGCACCCACATCCTCTCCATCCTTTCTTCCTTAAAACTAGCTTTGATCCCACTCTTCACCCCCCCCGATTGCTTCCCACTTCCAATCCAAACCTCGTCTCTCTTCACTATCTAATTGCTGGTTCAGTCTCGCTGCGCTGCACTCAGCATGGAAAAACACTCTCACGGTGGGAGAGAAATTTATCCATCCTAGTCCAAACAAAGCCAGAAAACCTTCTTTTCTCACTTTCTCTCCTTCTTTGTAACCCTGCGCCCCTTTTCTTTCAACTGGTGTGCTACATCCACCTCCGGGTTTATTTCTGCTTCTGTTTCTTATGGCAGACAGACTCTTGCTTATTTCACCCGGGTTGAGGCACCTGCAATTTGAGCTGGTAATAGCTCTCCTCACATCTTTTCATCTCTCTATTTCTGGTGAAACAAAGCGAGCTGCTTTAGCGGGGAAAACCTTGTGCTTCAAGTTTCTCCACACAGCAGCAGCATTTTATTACATGAATACTAAAATTAAGACAAAAGGCATGAGCAGTCTCATGTTCCTACTGATTGCTTCAACACCCCTACCTGCCTGTATCAATAACAATCGGAGAGGGGAGGGACATTAAACATTTATGAGGCGTATATGGCCCTGGTGAGGATCCAATCTACACTGTCACTATATGGTTTACTACAAGCTACAAAGTGGCTGGCAGCAGTCCCTGTTGACGTTACAGCTGATGGAAGCCTGCTCCAAGTATCCTGAGGCTGCCAAGAGCTACATTAGAGAGGATTTCCTCACTGTAAAATAAAACAAGCAAACCACAGAGATTGGTTCAGGTGTGCTATGAGCTAAATCACTTCCACTGCTTCTCTCATAGAAAATGAAGGCTGCTGGTGTTGGCCATTGTCAAAGCTCAAGTGTGTGATACAAGTGGTTGTAGAGCTGCTCAGATATAAGGGTTCTATCTGAGCTACATCTCAGCAACTAAAAGGACCTAAAATATATAGAAAATACAAAATGCTATTTGCCCTTTTTTCTTTAATACATCTAGTATTCATACTGCTGATTTTGATAGAAAACATCCAGAGGATAAGCTTGTCAAATAACTGGAGGCAAAGATTTGTTTCGCTGCCTGTTTTAACTCTTTTGATTTTCATTTTCAATTTGATTTTCAGTATGGTTGCTTGGCCTCTTTTTGCATCAAAAGTGCTATGCAGGAGATGGGAGAATTACAGTCAGGCACTGGGACTAGTAACCTGGCACAGGATAGCCTCACACAAGTTCATCATTTTTGGTATATCATTTATTTAAAAAGTTCTGTTGGTGTAAGAATGACTTTATTCATCAATTTGGGATGCTTTATAGAAGGAAAATGATTATCAGTAAAAATTAAAGTGAAGTTATCTGTTGCCATGCATCATCCTGACTCTTTCATCCAAGATTGACCCATATTTATGTCCATGCATCTTCCCATCAACAGTGATTTGCCTCCCTGTCCACATTGAAGAAGAGCATTCCCAAAGCATGATGCTGCCACTTCCATATTACCCCATGGGGAAACATAGGGTGTCTTCAGGATGTCTTCAGGCTGTTTTGGTCTACACCAAAAACATCTGGCATTGAGATCAGATGTTTGGTCCCATCTGACTAGAACACCTTCTTCCTTTGCTCAGCAGGAAAGGCCTTATGACTTTCAACATTGGCTTTCTTCTTGCCTTCTTTTGTTTACATTAAATTATGTTAAATTAAATTAAACACATGTAGGCTCTGTTTACCAGTTAGATGCTCAGAAGAGAATTGGTTGAACTTTATTTTATTTAGGGATGTTAAAGGGACATTATAATCTGCAACATTAAATCAGAATAAAACACAACAAAGTGTGTGTTTATGAGGTATGAATACCTTTTGCAAGGCATTGTATATAATTTCTGGCCATTAGGCCAGTAAAGGTCAATCAAACAAGCCAAATATGTCATGCAGGCATTCAGACTATAATTGCAGAGTAATACCACACACCATGACTGTGACTCAATATATTGTGCTGCTTTATTCAGTGTGGGGCTGAAATAAGGTTCAACATTCTGTCACTAAGAGCCAGAGATGACCAATATGTGATGCTTGAAAACTGGACCAGAATACATGCCTCTGAGGTTTAATATCTATTTGAAGAATTGAATGTAACTCACCAGCACACTGATCAGTGTATCAAGTCAGTGACATCATGTTGATGTCCCATGACTAACCTGGGGGGAACCATTGCTTTCTAAATAAAAACCTTTCACAGTGTCTGAGTTCAATGTTTGACAGCAATAACTTTGTGGCCATCAAAAGTACAGGCACTTCTACTGCTTCTCTTACACAGATGGCCAAAGGTCATACTATAGTATAGAATGCTAGTATAGTACTTATACTATTTTTGGTTTAGTTGGTTTAGTTGAACCAGTGGCAGATTTTTTACCTAAGCCTTAATTGGGGCGATAATACCCTGAACTGTAACTGAAAAGAATCGAAAAGAAAGAAAAAAGCAATTTCGCAATTTCAATATCAATAATACAGTTTCTGTGTTCTTGTCATCCATCACAAAGGAATTATCCAAAAGAATAAAACATCTAATCTCCTCAAACTGTAATTCTTAAAACCAAGCGTCATTATTAATTGTCTTATTCTGCTCATGATCTGCCTCACAGTTATCGTCATCATCTATGTATTTGGCTCCGCTCTTTTAATGGACGTTTTATTGTCACTGTCACAGATGATGGAATTTACACAGGCTTTGCCGGTGAATGGTTAGTGGAACGAACTGGGAGGTTTGAATTTGCCATGAATAGTGAAGCCCCAATCAGTCTGGCAGTCATTGAAATTGGCCAGTTTACTCTGGATCGTCTCTCAATGGCACTCTGCTATTTTCCTTAGAGGCTAACTGAATTTTAATTGGTAAATTCTATTTGGTAAATTTTAACAATAAAACTCAAAAGACAAATCAATAATGCAAATACTGCAGAAAAATGTTTATTAAAATAACAGAAATTTAGATTAAAGTCATTGTTTTGTTTGGCAGTGTGCAATTTATCATTTTCAGATAAGCTATTTAAAAAGGGGGGATGTTTTATTCATTTTTATTGTGCAAATATTGGCACAGGGAAAATAGGTAAATTACAGCCTTAAAGGGTTAGCTGGGATTTATTGAAGTGAGATTCAGGGAATTTATAAACTGAATAAAATGACACCAACTGTAACAATGGTCTTTTACAGATATGAACATTAACAGTTTGAGTCATTTTAAATAGCTAAATTCAGCAACTAAATCAGGGTTGACTGTGGCTAAGGTTGTAGGAGTTTGTCCTGTAATCAGTGGGTTGCCAGTTCAAACCCTTTTTGTCCATCTCAGTCGCTGTGTCGTTGGGCAAGACACTTCACCCACATTGCCTGTTGATGGTGGTCAGAGGGCCCCATGGCCCCGCTTGTATGGGAGCCTCGCTGCTGTCAGCCCCAGTGGTGAGCTTTGGCTACATTGTAGCTCACCACTGTTAGTGTGTGAATGGGTGAACGAATGTTTGTACTTAGTGTAAAGCACTTTGGAGTCTCTGGGGACTTGAGAAAGTGCAATACAATATGCCTTTTGCCATTTAAATCAGCCGGCACTTATTGGATTAACTGTTAAATGTTAGTGCCCCTTCCCCTACCTGTTGCCATGCCAGTTAGCTGGCTGAAGAAAGACTCTTGCACTTTGCACTTTTTCCAAGAGTCACATTTGGCTGGTTTAAAATATTTCCAAACAGTCATGGTGTGGAAACTAATGGAACGCCACACATCACTCTGTTTAAAACTACAGTTAATGTTAATTAAGCAGCTAACTGCTTTACTGCTGGAACACATAGCACAACCAATTAATGAACTAATACAAGCCTGTTATACCCACAGTGTTACTCTGAAAAGTGACTGACAAAAGGAATAATTATGGACATAATTATTTTTACTTGAATACTAAACTTACTGGGTGTTTACTTAATTTTTTGCTCATGTATCAAACAACAATGAATAAATGTTATAGATTATTATTATTATTATGAACATAATATGTAATATATGTCAGTATGTTAAATTATTTTTATTTTTTCTGTTTTAAATAAAGCAACTAAATCATGTTTTATTGTTCTGGTTTTACATATTTGTGTAAATACTGTGACCCCGTCATTATTTAGGCAACATTATTATACAGTATGAGTACCTGGTAATCCTACACTGAACAAATATTCTTTTAAAAAAAGGTTTAATATTTTTGAAACGTTGATTCTATATGAAAAAAAACAACTTAAAATGAGGTTTCTATATTTATTGTCATTAGAAACAGGAGATTTTTTATGCTGATTATACCTTCTTTAAAAGACAATTTGTGGTTTGTTAAAACCTTTACTCTGTTTGTGAAAACATAAACACGGGGATTCTTACTTTACCCCAGAATATTTCTAAAATCTTCTTATTCTCATGATCCCCTTGTTGACTTGTCTCTTAATCCAGGTGTAATATTACCCCCCTAAAAATAAATTACCATTAACTTTTGCTGTCAATAATAATGCCTTGTCCTTCAGGTCTGCTTACACTGGTAACCAATAAATTGTTCAAGGCAACTTGTAATGCAATCAGGATTTAATTTGTAGTATCTGATAGCAGTTGTGTGATTCTCCTGTTTTGCATCTTCAAACTGCGGTTCTGAAAGTTCTGGCTACAAGCCTCTAGTCTGCTCTCATGATGAAGGGTGGATATAAGTCATTTTGCAGGGATTCATAAACACTAAACTTTCTCTGTAGCCTTCTGACATCAATATGCAACCTATCTTGGACTCTGTGACATCGACCATTATACCCCACTGCCTGTGGCATGTACTTTACTGTGGCTGTGATAGCATGCAGGTCCTCCTCTCTCACACACCCAAGGGAGATGTGCTTCCACTCAAAACCTCGTTTCTCCTCAGAAGCTATTTTTCAGAGCATTTTTAACAAATTATGCTTTTAAAAGGTAATGGAAACGAAATGGGCCATTTCGGAGAGTGGTCGAGATGTGCTCTCAGGGTCCCCTGTCTAAATGACACCCATGTTGGCAAACTAATTTTACCACCTCAGCCAAGCATAGCTAACAACATCTAGGCAATAGTTCAGGGTTCTTTCTTAATGTATAAGTTGGGTTTAAGTTTATTTTAATGCAATCTTGCTGAGGACAAAACAGCTATTTAGAAATCACCTAAAGTACTGAGAAAAAGTGTTTGGCCACTTTGGCCACTGTTTTTGTATTTTTTTGTCACACATTTCAGATCAAACAAATTTAGATTTCAAAGATAACCTGAGTAAATAGAAAATGTATTTAAATTACATTTCATTTATTAAGGGAAAAAAACTGTCCAAACCAACCTGCTCATAAGTAAAAAAAGTAACCGTCCCCTAAAGCTAATAACTGGTTGTGCCACCCTTAGCAACCACAACTGCCTTCAAGTGTTTGTGATTACTGTCAATATCTTTTTTTTATCTTTGTGGGGGGATTTTGTCTCACTTCTCTTTACAGATCAACTTAATTCAGCCACATTAGGGTTTTTTGAGCAGGAGCAGCCAGCATCTCAGTCAGATTAAAGGCCTGACTTTGACTAGGCCATTCAAAACTTTGCACTTTGAATCATTGTTCTTTTGCAAAACCTTAAGCTTGAGCGTACCTGCACTTAAGCTTAAGGTCATGGCTGGACTTTTTATTTCAGGATTTTCTGTTAGAAAACATTCATAGTTCTATTAATTAGGGGCAGGTTGTCGACTACTTTTCCACATTGGTTTGGATAGCTTCTTCCCTGAATGAATGAAATCATCAGTTGAAAACTTTATTTGTATTGACTCAGGTGATATAGAATCAGAATTTGCATAATGATCTGAAACGTAAAACTGAGAAGAAAGCAAAAAACAAAAGAAATCTGTAGAGGGAAACACTTCTTCACAGCACTCTACAAAGTGGGATACAATTTCTCCTTTCCACTCTGGTTGGAAATGTCACAGTCCATCGGGCAAACCTCAAAGCGTAAAAGCAGAGACGTTGAGTGCAAGATGCATTGTGAGTGAACACTGAGTGAAACTGAGTGAAAAGTTGAGCACTTCCAGTACATGGATAATGCAAACATACAAATGCCTCTACCGAGCACAGCGGACAATTGTGTTTGCTTTGATTCAATTATTGTGTGCATGAGTTATATCAATGGCAAAATGTGTTGGCAAAAAAATAAAAAAGTAATGCCCTTAGGAATAAGTTACAAACATAATTGCACACAAATACATGCAGGAGATTCAAATGTGCATGCAGACTGGTTATAACAACAGCTTACCCGCCCAATGAGCACGGGCTCAGGCCCTCTGTACTCCTCGATCACAAAGAACTGGTTCCAGAGCCAGCTCCTGCGGCGACGATGGATCCGGAGTGAGTGACTACCTTCAGACTCTTTGACCCTTTCAAAGTCACCCCGAGTCCTTCCAGGCTGAACCTCAGTGACTCTCTTGTCAGAGTATGTCTCTTCCTCTGAATATTGTACGAGAGTGAGACCATCAATTACACCTCCATCCTCCCCATTAGTCAAACTGCTCTTTTTGTTACCATTCACAGTGATTTCAGTTCTAAGTTGAGGGTGGTTGAGCATTTTCCTTTTCTTGGCTGAGTTGTTGCCACTTAGCTGAAAAGCCAGGGTTAGCAGTGGTGTTACGTCAGCCTCTGCATCCTGACTATGCCTTCCTAGTTCTTTGATTTGCTCAAACAAGACATCTGTTGACTCTGGATGAGGTAACACTTGTAGCTTTTTGCTTGATATCACTCGCAAGTCCTCGTCCCCGTCTGAAAGGCCAGTGGCCTCTGAAATGCCGATCCCTTCCCCCTGACAAAAGAAAAGGAAAAGGAGCACAACATGTGCCGCCATCGTGAGGTGTTCATAAATCATGGTAGTTCACTACAGTTGCTTCTCTCAGACTTCTCTCCTTGCCTCTCCTCAGAATGGACCTCCATCTGGAATATTTTTCTCACAGATGTCCATGTGGTGCACATGCTGCCTGGGATCACCTAAGAGAGAAGACATAATTAGTGTGATCTGTACTGCATTCATTAAAATGGCTAACAAGTGGTTCAAAACACACGGATGAGGAAAGATGCAGAAAAGATTACATCTTACTCATTATCTAACACAGGGGGGTATTTTAAGACAAATTTCTACATGAATGTTTCTCTGCTGTTTGTTAAGCAGCTTTGTTTGTTCATCTGAGAGCTCTGCCAGCTGCTGTAAAAATAGCGGTGCTTTTCTGATACAAAGTGGTGCAATAAGAAAGTACTTCGTCCTATTAGTGGCATCCTTCTCTCTCGTGCTGTTGCGGGAGGATCTGGCTCTTGATCTCATTCTCAGAGAGAGATAAGTGTGTGGGCTTTGAATTTTTCAATTAATTTAGAGCCCAAGGGCCTGGCAAAGAGGTGGAGCTCAGGTACTTCACTGTGCCTTGTCACACACAATTGCCTGGACAGCAGGAGATTGATGCCATCCCTAAAGATGGACCCCCACATGCCACAAAGCCCAATAGTGAAAGAAGTTCCCCTTCAGAGATTAATTAGGCCCATAAATAATATAATCGATGACTTGCTCTTATTTCCCAAAAGTTTAATGATCTCCGTTTCATTTGCATATGAGTCAGATAGTGGCCATTGATCTGTGAAGCTTGATGCAGTGGAAAGTGTCAGTAACTAGACTCAACTAAAACTGCATGACTGCACTCTCTTTTTCTTTTCAGTTTTTGTCCCATGTGCATCCATCACTCTGCCTTACTTTCTCCCAGCATGAATGGAATAATTCTGACATCTGCTTTCACCTTTGTGCACACATGAAAGCATGCATTATCATTTCCAGACAAATAACATATGAGTCATATATATATATACACATAGGCACATGGTTTTCAATGTTTTCTTTGTATGACCGTCTTCCTTTTCTCTATAAATTCAACAGCAACAGCATGCTGATGTCTTTGTTGTTCTATGCAAATTAATACTAATTTACCGCGCTGTGAAAAAGTGTTTACTCACAGAGTTCTTCTGTTTTTGCTTGTTTGGCAGACTTAAATGTTTCAAATCATCTAACAAATGGTATGAACAGTTTGATAATTTCATTTATTTAGGAAAAATCTACACCAACCAACCCTTTGTGAGAAATAATTGCCCTCTAAACCGGGGACAATCACTACCAACTGGTTGTCCATCCCTTGGCAACAACAAAACTTCCATTAAGCTACATTGTGCTATTCTGATGGGGACTTGTAGTGTTGTGGCTCATTGTGCTGCATTGTCTTGGTGTAATTTTGGTAGGCTGGGGTCTCCTAGGATAGTTTGCCCCTGTTCCATGTTTTCTCCATTGGTAAATAATGGAAATGGCTT
Organism: Characodon lateralis; assembly: GCA_036250325.1. Taxonomy (NCBI): domain Eukaryota; kingdom Metazoa; phylum Chordata; class Actinopteri; order Cyprinodontiformes; family Goodeidae; genus Characodon; species Characodon lateralis. Next base: position 9,800 of record JAHUTJ010042210.1, read on the forward strand.
TATAACCCTTTCCAGAGTGATAGATGTCAGTGACTTTCCTTTCTATCTGGTCCTGAATTTCTTTTTTATAATATTATTTTTATAGCTTTTAAAAACAGGTATAAAACAAACAATACAAAGGAAAAATTTAACAAAACAAACACAAAAAAAGACAAACAGTCACCATAAGTGGATTAAATAATAAGCATCATATTCACATCTTAAGTAAAAAGCCACTTTTCAGTCTGGAAGATGTAGAAATGCAGAATTGTCCTTAAAGCAAATCTTAATATTTCACATTATGTCCTCAGAGCAAGCACAGATCATTGTTTATAAATGACTTTCATTTTTGTCCAGTATTTTTCACTTTTGTTTGTTGCATTTTTGAAATAAAAAGTTTGTTCCACACAATAAATCACCCCCACAACCTCTATCCAATATGAATCAATTTTGGAACACTCCCAGAATATATGAAAATGATGCAATGATACTCAACCATATTTTTTCCAACATTTCCCATGTTCAGGATTATTGCATTCTGATTCTGTTTTTAGTGCCATAAAAATATATATATTTTTTTCTTGCCTGTAAGCAGGAACATATTTTAGAAATTGATGTTTGGTTAACATTACCTTTGAGTAACTCTACAAAAATATTAATTAGAGGCATTTGCTCCTTGTCTATTTGTTTAATGTCTTTACTAAAACAAATCTCTTACTTGAAGATATCTGACAAAATCTTGATTTATCAACGGATATGTTTCTTCGGGCTGTTTCTGAAGATATTACTCAGTATGAGGCAATACCTCAATTTTTCCATTGTTTAAATCCTTTATCTAGTTGGCTGGTACGTCTGCGCCTTGTGCAGCTGTGTCTTGTGCCAAATGTTTAAGAAGGACTATCCTCAACTTGGACAGATTTTTCAGATATTTTAGAAAAAGGGTCTCGTCTCCTAATAAGGATTGCAGTGGTACATTTAGTTAACTTTTCTCCAACTCTTTCCATTTTGCTACATTATTCGAGTAACACCAACAAATCAAACATCACAGTTGTGCTGCTTTATAGTAATCCTATAAACATAGCAGAGCCTACATACCTTCATCTTTAGGGAGTTGTAAAGATTATCTGCCTTCTCCTATACCTTATTAAGTTTGAAATCATCCTATTCCATTCAGAAATTGTTTATTGGATATTTCTACAGGTAGAGATTAAAAAACAAGGATTTTCATCTTAATGATGTCAATTCGGTTTACAGAATTATGGGTAGCAATGACCAACGGTTTAGATCAGTTTTGATGTTTGCTGCTGTTGCGATGTAATTTTAATCAAAGATTGGAGTGAGGTTATGTGACGAGCTAAGTCTTCACGTAACCTCACCTCAAGGTATTTGATGATATTAGTATTCCGCTGAAAATGGCAGGTCTTGGATTTCTGAAGAACAGGACATGATGTGTTGGTTTTGGAGATTTTTCAGCGTACTTCTTAATGTGAGTGGAAATGGCCGCAACAAGTGGGGCCAGTTATTTTTACATATCTGCTGTACAGTTCAAGTGTGCTAAAACTTAAAGTCCCAAAAAAAAAAAAAAAAACACTTTCAGGATTTTCTGCAGGAATCATGGTTTCATCAATCATAATGAGACCACCTCCAACTTGTTAGAATTGTTTCCATTGAGTATAAGGGGATGCACACCTTCTAAAAAGATCCACTTGTGTCTTGTCAGTCCACAGAATATTTTCCCAAAAGTCTTGAGGATTATCAAGACGTTTTTGGTAAATGCGAAATGGGCATGTGTGTCTCTTTTGTTCAGCAGTAGTTGCGGCCTAGAAACTCTCCCATGGATTTCATTTTTGCCATAGATGTGGGTCTGGGTTCTTCTGTGACCTCCTGAATGACTCATTGGTGCCTTCTTGGAATACTTTTGCTAGATCGGTGACTACTGTTTAACTCTGTTGTTTCTCCATCTGCAGAGGTTAGTAGCAATTTGTTACATTTACTTGAGTAACGTTTTGAATGGAAAAAAAATACTTCTAGGAGTAGTGTTACTGCACTGTATTTTTTACTTTACACAGTTTATAAGCGAGACTTCTTGTTTGTATGGTATATATTGTCACTGGAGCTACTGTTCAGCATTCTGACATTATATACATAACACTACCTAATAAAACTGGTTTCAAAAGCTTTATGTTGTATGCAAAACAGATTTGGAAAGGTTTGTTTCTTCTTCATCCATGATTTACTTTCACCCATTCTTTTCTTGCACGCTTTAAAAATACCAATATTTCCTGATATTGTTTTATTTCTGTAAGTCTGATTCCACCATTTTCACAAATTAAATCAGATGTTATGATCAAAGTTATTCAGTACTTGAGTAGCACTTTTACCAAATACTTTTTTACTTTTACTTGACTCATTTTTTGCTTCTACTTGGATACAAATATACTGTAGTAAAACTAGTCCTACTTGAGTACAATTTCTGTTTGCTCTATCCACCTCTGTATTTGTGGATCATGGCTCTCACTGTGGTATGGTGGAGTCCCAAAACGTTGGAAATATCTTTGTTTCTCATTTTTTGTTCAATTTCTTTCAATCAGACATGATATCTTGCATTTCAAAAACTTTCAACCTACTTCATGCTGTCAGACAGGTTCTATGTAAGCAGTTTCTTGATTATAAAGATTTCGCTTTGATCGAACCTTGCTGTGATTCATGAAATTGAAGTAAACCTTTCATGACAGTATGGTATTTAAAAGTGAATTAATGATTTAAAGAAGGAGGAGGCAGTACTTTTCACATAGGGCCAGGTTGTTTTGATAACTTAATGTCCTTCATGAATGGATCACTCATTTGAAAAAGGCTTTGTGGATTCATTCGGGTTATCTTTGTCTGATATACATAGTTTTTGACAATGTGTGCAAAAAAAAGGCAAAAACAGAACAAACATGATAAATGTTTGTCTTTAGCACTGTAGCTACAGTAATATTAAGACATAACACAGCACATAGTGACAAACCTAAATCATCTGGTCTCCTTTGATGTAGTTCAAGTTCAGATAAGCATTTGCTTTGATTCACTTAAAGACTGAGTGTGCCTATAGCAGCCTTTGATAGTACTGCTTTGTGGGAGCCATAACACTGCCTGATTTATCCAAACTCATATTCTCCATACTAAAGGAAGGACACATGGAAATTAAACAAATGTTCCTTTTCCTCTCCACATACTGACCCACTTAAAACAAGCAGGCATTTGATCATGAAGTAATTTCTGCCCTTCTTGCTTTGAATTTTCACAAGAAACCCACATTTCAGTTCCTTTTTTTGTGCAACTCATTTCATTATGCCCACCAATTACACAAGCCATCCATATGTAATGCCTGATGTTCTACATCTGTTTGCCAGCATCTTAAACCTCTGAATATCCAAGAAGTGGCTCTTCCAAAATACTTTTGTCTTCCCCAGCTATTGTGCATTAGCAGACACTGAGCTCGCGGCGTACATTCCTCTCTGCCAGCTTTGCTCCAAAGCCCACGTTACCAGCAGTACATGTCATTCAATGTTGTTTGAAGTCTTTAGAGATGTGTGTGTGTGTGTGTGTGTCTAGTATAAGGCAGGGATAGAGGATGAAAGCGTGAGAACGATTTGCTGTTGCTGGCTCAGAATGGAATGATGAGTGGTGACATAGCTCCAAATTGCAAATCGCTGTTTCAGTCTCACTTCCACTCTGCATTGAGTCGCTTCACTGCAACAAGGCTATTTCATTTTTATTAAAAATAGCCTGTGCATGTCAGGCCTTTTACATAGGGGAGAAATGGGCGATGGGAGGCATAGAGGGAGCAAAGGGGTGAGTGGTGGAGAAAGTACTCTGGAATGTGGATAGGAGTTTGTGTGTGTTGGTTTGTGGGGGGGGGCAGGACAGTCTCAGCTCCATTTGCACATCTCTTACTTTTTTTCAGCCTTCACCATTCGTCTTAATGCCTTCAGTCCTCTCATCCATTCTCAGTCTATTCTCTCCTCAGTGCACACGGGCAAATCTCTTAAGTCCATCCAAATCAGACGGGTGAGGAGAGGCACACTGTACTCAGCACATCAGTCTCCTCATTATTGTCAAGGTTTGACACTTAGACAGCTTAAGTGATACAACAGCAAACTCATTGTGCTGAGCAAGTGTTCAACTGTGTACTTTATTTGTCAAATAAACCTGCCTCCATGCCTAAAAGGGTGATATACATATAGTGCTTTACAAAAGGTATTCATACCACTTGATCCTTTCACATCACAACTACAAACTTCAATGTATTTTATTAGAATTTTATGGGACAGGGCAACACAAAGTAGTTAATTGTCTTGAGGTGAAAGGAAAATGATATATGGCTCTCTCTTTTTTTTTTTTTTTTACAAATAAAAATATAAAAAGTGTAATGTGTATTTGTTTTCATTCTCCTTTAGTATGATCCCTTTAAATATAATTTTGTGTAATAGTAATGTGTAATGAACTGATTTCAGAATTACCTAATTAGTAAATAGTCCAACTGTGTGTGATTTAATTTTAGTATAAATCCAGCTCATCTCTGACCACTTCAGAGGTTTGTTTGAGAACATTAGTTAAAAAACCCAACATCATAAGGAACAAGGAACACAAGCGACAAATCAGGGAGAAAGAGGCAATAAGAACTCTGTTGATGAAAGAAAACCATCAGTCCCATTTCAGTTTGCTAAGGAGTTGTGTAGGGGATACATTTGGAGGATCCGCTCTTATGAGACTAAAACTGACCTACAAGCAAAACACTAGGTGTGTAGGAAAGTTATCTCTGTCCGTGAGCCTGAACCCACCTTTGTTAAGCATGGTGGTAGAAGTATCATTCTCTGGGCATACTTTTATTCAGCAGGAAAATAACCTGCTAGAGGAAGGAGGTTCCTCTTATGACCATGACAATGACCCTATACATACAGCCACAGATACAATGGAATAGGTAAGATCAGAGGTAAACAGATTGAATTTATATAGCGCTTTTACATTCATACTAACTACTCAAAGCACTTTAAACTAGAGCCATATTTACCCAATTACACTCACAAACCAGCACACACTCATAGACGGATACGCAGATTGGTGTGCAACTTGAGGTTAAGTGCCTTGCCCATGGGAACATTGACATGTGGCAGTAGGGCGCTGGAATCAAACCCAAAACATTGGGATTGCAAGACGACTAACTCTTCCACTTTAGCCACATCTTCACGTGTGAGAATGGTCGAGTCAAAGTCCGGATCTACAATTTGAAAGGTGATGTTTACAGATGCTCTCTATACAACCTAACTGCACTAGAACTACTTTGCAGTGGAATGGACAAAAATTTCACTCTCTCTTTACAAAGCTGGGAGACACATACCCCAAAGGACATACATCTGCAAATTGCACATGTAAGATGGTTCTACAAATACTTCTGCATGCCACAAGTTTCAGATTTTTATTTTATTCTACAAAATGTTTAACATTTTTGTGATTCCCCTTGCTTTGCAGTTAGATCAGCTTAAAATAGCATCCGTCACATTAAGTCCTATCAGAATCCATAGACGTTCATGTGACAAATTTTGGAAAATGCTCTTTGACATCGCATTGTAAAACACAGGACAACACATTTCTGCAGTCTCTCTTTAGTCGGGGTTTCACACCAAACCCCCTCACATACACACACACACACACACACACGCACACACTCACTTACTTGTGGACCATTATTAGCTTGGAGATACACTAAACAGCCCGGAGCTTGACCTTGTCTTGTTTGAGCAAACCACGAAAATGACCTACTTGATGCATGTTAATGTGATTAAACACACTTGGGCTAACTATTATAATGAATGCAACATCCCAAAAATACAGCTGTCGACTACCAACCGCGGGCGTCCACGCGGCGGCTGCTCGGAGCAGGTGAGTAGCGCGCACTTCCATACACACAGACATGACCAATAAATGAACAATAAAATAGAACCGTCTGTCCGAGTTTGGCGCTCACCTCATTCAACCAAAATAATAGTTTGCGTCCCCTCAACAAACCCCCATTGAGCCATATATATATATATATATATATATATATATATATATATCTATATATATATATATATATATATAGAGGCTCTCTGTNATATATATATATATATATATATATATATATATATATATATATATATATATATATATATATATATATACGCTGTATCTGTGCTCCAATTCAAACTGACAGTGAAACACTTGTAAACATAGGAGCCCCGCAGATAATACGCGAACGTTAAGCGACTGCTGGAAACTTGCCACCTCACTGTGAGGATTTAAAAATAAGTGCTTCATTGTGGTAGGGGAGGGCTTACCGTGTGTTCCGTGGCGGTTTTCCTGTGGTTTAACGCAGCTGAAATGGGTCCAGTGTGGAGAGAAATTATGCCGAGGTTCATGCGAGCACTCCGTGAAGTCTGTCCACTTAGCAGAGTCTCCCCCACGCTCTCCCCGCTTGCTCCCTCTCTCTGTGTTTCTACCTCTTTCTCTCTTCCCCGTCGCTTTGCAACTATCACAGAAAAAGACCCATAGTTTCACTAAAAGCTTTCTATTTTTGATAGATGTGGCCACTGAATAACACAGACAGGATAAACTGTCTCACGTCACCCACTCAGTTTTGTAATATCATCTGTTGTTTCAGGTTTCATTTCGTGAAGTGAATAACACTAATTAGCGTGTCATTACTGCACCTGTTTGTGGATAAGACATACAGCATATTTACATTTTCCTCAAAGTTGATGTGAAAGACGCAGGAAACAATGTGCAAGCATAAGGATTTGATCCAGTTTTACAATGTCCAAATTGTAATGGAAGGACAACTAGGTCTCCAAAACAGCTCTTGTGATGCTCCTGCCAGTGTATCAAAAGCGGTCTTAAGAAGGGAATAGACGTGACAGGGTCACAGGAGGGCAAGGCTCATTGGTGCACACGTGGTACGATCATCAGACGAGCTACTGTTCTGTAGTTCAAATTTCTGGAAAAGTGAATGGTGGTTTTGATAGAAAGGTGTCAGAAGTGTCTGTTGCATTTCGATAGACTGTTCAGAGTGTCTATGCTGCCTGTCCAGTGTTGAAAGCACTGGCAATTGCATTGTATGGCTGCACTTACCTGTGTAAGGGATTATGATTATTGATTATAAACATTTATCAAAAATTATAATGAAACATCATAATTTAGAAGAAATAAATTCTAACCAAAAATCATTTCTTACTAAGAAAGATCAAAGATACACTCTGGTGGTGTGATTATTGGGCTCACCGCACTTAATAACTACAATTAGTTAGTTATCATTAATAATTGATCATTATTAACCAAAACCACGGCAAATGTCACAACGTTATCAACCGTTTTACCAAATGGTAGAGAACACTAACCTTATTTTGACAGATAATCACTATCACTCTTAAACAAAATAAACACAAGCGTTTTTCTCTTTATCAATGTGAAAAGTATTAAACCGCTTGTCCCTCTTACAACCGCCTATTCTGGTCAACAACTGCCACCTAAATGAGCATGCACTACTCAACAAAAGGTGTACACTACTAACTAAACATGATAAAAATAAATAATATATGCGCACTGAGTAATTCTGCCAAAGACCAAACCGTAGCAGTTTTATGGACAAATGAGAAAAACATAACAATTTGGATTAACTTAGAAAGTGGAACAGGACCACTACGCAGTGAAGCCTTCCTCTGTGGGTGCGTCTCGATAGCGCCTATCAGCTGGAAGAATAGTGGGCTGCAAATTATCTAGCAGCCGGCCTCGTAGCCACTAACAGCTGATAGCCCCAAATCTTGAACAAAGGGTCGTAAAACTCTGAGATGGGAGCTCGGTGGAAAAACCCCCAAGGGTAATAAAATGATGGAACAATGAGATGGCCCAGCCACGAGGCCCAGACCGCAGACTGCAGTCTGCTTCAAATGAAAAAACTTTTAAATGTTCAACTTTAACTCCAATCAGCAATCAGCAGGACAAACACACCCAAACTTGAGTGCAACCTCGCTTTTCAGTTCATAGTATTCAGACAGCAAAAAAAGTGCAGCATAAACCCTTCAATAACTGTTTCAGGCAAGAAGTTAATACTTTGGATTAACTAGTGGTAAACCTAATTCACCTTAACTATGCCTCACCCTGCCCAGACCTCTAAACACACCTATCTGATTTAATATAAAAAGAACAGAATTACTTTGACGACGATTTCTTCTCTTCGCCGGCTTGAGGATGGGTCATGGGTCTAAAAAAAAAACAGGGAGAGACCTGTAGTTGTCACGTGTCCGTGATCAACTCAAATCGGTCAATTTCTCCTCCGTCCAAAACAGGGAAAATACATGAGGAACTGTTGGAGTTGACTGGAAAACTAGAAGGAAACTTGTCTCCTTGGAAACAAAACCTCTGTGGGTTTTCACCTGCACCTGGGTTGTGTCTGATGGTCTTCGATTGGGATATGGATCTTCTGATCTTCTTGTATCAGAGAGATTTCCAACTTTCAAGCTCTTCCGGGAATGGCCAGTGTGGAGGACAAGTAAACCCGCTTGCGAGCTTCTATTCCTCTAGAGATGTGCCTCCGAACGTAGTCTTGTGACACTACGGCTGGAAATGGCAGTTAAAAGTTTGTTTCTTCTGGTTTTTATAAGCTCTGATGATGTTAGACCACGACACCCGTTGAGCTGCGTAGTATAGTCATCTACCTGACCAAAAAGGCAGAAAACCCAACACCTGCCAAATACAGGGCATCAGAATGCACTATAGGAAATAGGCAACCTGGCAGAGGCCATGTGATGCTCCAGGCAACCTTCTGTTGTGAAACACTGGGTCAGTCCTTCCCTTTTATATGTTGCTTTCACACTTATGCCGAAGCATTGCTGTTGACTGTGTACACCTTTATATGACAAGGTAATCCCTGAATGCTGTGGCCTCTTTCACCAATGTATAATACTGTTTTCCTTCAGCAAAAGCATTTCAGGAATGGTTTGAGGAGGGCAACAATGACTATGAGGTGTTGATTTGCCCTCCAGATTTCCCAGACCTCATTCTAATCAAGCATCTCTGTGGGATATGCTGGACAAACCAATTCAATCAAAAAAAAAACACCACCTCACAACATATACAGGACTCAAAAGATTTGCTAACAACTTGGCGCCAGATAACACAGAACACCTTCTATAAGAGTCCAGAGCAGAGGTGTCCAAACTTTTTGCCATGAAGGCCAAGATCATAAAGTTGAAAGCACATGGGGGCAAAAAAATAGATTTTTTTTAAATACAAATCTTTAAATAAAAATATTGTTCATTTTATTTTATTTGATTAATATCAAATTAAACATGAAAGATTTTATTGAAACAAATAAAATAGTGATGTTTGTGGAAAAAGATCTGTAAATCTCTGTAGATCCTAAACATAAATAGTGTCATGTTTTTATTATTGTAAGACAGAGAATTTATTTTGTCTTAGCTAAGCAACAAGAACGGCGCATGGGCCACTCTCGCTGTACTATCAATGAGGGAGGGGGCAGGGGCACCCAGGTTTGATTTTGATAAAAGGTTGACGGATGTTTGTGGTTCTATTTACTAAAAAATTAAGATGAATGCAGAAACCTGGTTACTAAATGATTTTCCTCTTTTATTTTATTTTATTTTATTTTAAGAAGATTTTATTTGTCAGCATAAATGTTGCCCTAAAACATAAAACAGTGTCCATCTGCATCAACAACCTGGACTGACCGGACAGATTTGCTCCATTCCAGAATTGCCGTGGGGCCGCACAACATTCGTTGGAGGGAAGCAAGTTGCCCTCGGGCTGCACTTTGTACACCCCTGGTTCAATGAGTTCTAGAAGAGTCCATGTCTCAACAGGTCAGGGTACCTTTTGCAACAAAATGTATGTTTTCTTTGAAGGTCTGCACAATATCATCATTAGAAACTTGCCCTTTTATTTCTTCGACTCTCAAGCATCACCAGAAAATTGGCACTTAGTGCTACATTTAAGAGTAAAATTGAACAAACAGCTTTCTAAATTTGCTTAAAAGATGTGTCATCTGGTTGACTCTAATTATTCCCCTTGTCAAGCTTTCATGCTGCATTTTATTTTAGGAGTGGACACTTCAGTATCACCATGACTCAGGAACAGACGAGGGAGATTGTCAACACAATTGGCTGCATATTCTTGCAGCAATAAAATCTGGTGCCCACTCCTATTTTATTCTTCTAAATGATTCATTTGGGTAATTTAGTCACACTACAAATAAAGTAACAAGACATAAAACTCTAATCTTTAACAGGTTCTAAAAATTGTCAAGTTATCAAAACTGCACAGCAGATATTATAATGCCTTTGTTCATGATGAAGAAAATGGAGCCAAAATGCAAAAACTATCTGAAAAACAATGTATATAAGTATACCTCAGGATTCAACAATTTGTAAAGCAACATCAACAAGTAGCATCTGAAATTGACTAACTTGTTCACTGAGAAAATTCAGATTAGAAGGGCAGTCTGAACATCATTATTAGGTCCAGCACCAATGCTGTGTCCAAACAAAATAAATTGTGACAATTCTTCCAAATCACCTACAAAACTTCATCAACACATCAACTTAGATCCTCCTACTCTCTCAAAAATGTACCCACATCTTTTTTAAGAAAGTTTTGCCTGTCTTAGCATCTGATTTGATTCAAATAATAAACTCATCCATGTTGTCATGTGTTTTCCCTTGGGGCCTAAAAACAGCAATTATGAAACCACTTTTGAAAAAGAATAATGTGGACATGTTAACATTGCAAAATCACAGATTACTCATAATCAGCCAAGAAGAACAGGAAATTGATACCTTGACTGTCTAATAATAAGCAAATATTTATATGAAGTAGAATATGCATCGACAGTAAAGTAAATGATGGCAGGATCAGTTGGAGCTTCTGGGAAAATGCATTCAAACCTGGAATTGTGATCTCTCCTCCTGCAGAAACTATGAAAAATAATAGTGTTCACACTCCACTAAGTTGGGTTTACATGAAAACACAATCTTAGGGAAATGTGCATTTTTTATGTACAAGGAAAATTTTAAGTACTCTGATCATCGGTCCGGCATTAACATATTTGTCCATTCAGTATATACAGTATATATATATATATATATATATATATATATATCTATATATATATATATATATATATATATATATATATATATATATATATGTATGTATGTATATATATATATCCCGTAGTACAATAGGATTCCAATTGTTTCAGAATGGCATTTTAACCATTCCAAGATTGATGGGCAGCAACAGTTACTTCT
>JAHUTJ010042211.1:0-21115 GCA_036250325.1 Characodon lateralis
AGCTTGCGCTGTGTGGGTGTGGCTTCATCGGCTTCTCGGCCACGGAGTTCACCTGTGGGGGTGTGCCCCTGTGGGGGTGGGGATTTGTGGCGTTTGGGTTCGGGGGGATGTGTTCGACATCGGTGTCCTTGTTGGGGGTGGACCAGTGGGGCGGTTCTTGTTGGGGTTCACTAGGGTTGGGAGACTCATGGGGTTGGGATCAGTGCTCGTTGGGGGGTCGGGACTGCTCCGTCCTGGCGCGGCTCCGGTTGGTGGGTTGCTTTGGGCCATGTGGACCCCCCTTTTGTACATAGCCCCCTCTCCGGAGGTGGATTTTAGTTTAATTGTAATTGGGAGCTTTGTAGTCCTTATGTGTGAATATATGTCTGCATGGCTGCCTGTCCCAGATGTTTGGGTTGCGCCCTATCTCTTTCCAACCGCAACTGGAGGTGGGTACCAGTGACCAACGTAAGAATTTATGTGTATAGAGCATGGATGAATAAAAAACATAACTCTTTATGTCTTTAAGTTATTTTCCTTTTTTTTTCTTTAGAGCAAAGAACAGACAAGAGGAATGTTTTGTTGTCTCATGCTTGTTTACAGTAATCAGTACAGTGTAAGCAACTGCCCTGAGTTTTGAATTCCTAAACAAAAAAAGGTTGAATTTATTCTGTAATCTTTCAGTGGAACCATTTTCTTTAAACGATTATCAGCTCATTATATATATTTTTTCCTCTTACCTTTCTTTAGTGTCAACCACAGTTAAGTCCTTTTAACATCATTTCTTTGTTTAAGACAATGTACCAAATTAACTGATGAATAGATTTTTGCATATAAAACATAACTGTTCATTTAATGTCAGTTCGTGTTGGTAATCAAGTCCCGTGAATGCCCAACTTTTAGAATTCTGTTCCTGTATAGAAAAAAAAATTGCAGCCTAAAATGTTCCACCACTCAACTTACCTCCTTGTTTCCTGTGTGACCAGGCTGACGGTTACCTCTGCGCTCCTGGATTGGCTCTGTGGTTTCCCCACTGACTGGTGGCTTTCAGAGAACTCCTCTGCAGCCGTCGTCTGCCTAAAGCTCCTGGACTCCAATTCTCCCTGCCTGCCTGCTCTCCATCCCCCACTGAAGCTCCACCTTGGATCCTCTCCTCCCTCTATGGAAACTGAGCTTCTCCCAAGATCGCAACCTCTCCACCTCCCTTTCCCCCAGACTGTTAGCCATCTAATTACTACAGCTCATCACCTGAATTCTGCATCTTTCAAACCTCCAGTAACTGTTACTTTCCTTAAAGAAAACTGAGCTTCGAACCCAGAGATCCCCCCCATTCCCCTCCGAGTGCCTCATCTCCTGTGAATAATAAATCTTTCAAAAACTTACCTGGTGTTCTGTGTGTGATTCTGCATGTGGGTCAGGAAACTATCCCAGAACATTACCGACAGGAAAGCGTGCTGTACAACTAATGCAGTTGTAATGTCAGTTGATCTTCATAAGTCAGGAAATGGTAAAAATAAAATAACCCTTCTACCCAGGTTTGTCTTGCATACATGCACAGAAAGTAATATTACAGTTATAAACATTGTGGACTTTATCTGATGTTTGAAGAATAAATAACTATTTGATAATTTGCAACTCCAGTCCCTGGCTTGGCATTTAACAATAGATGCACAACTGTGCATTACCATAAATTAAAACATATCTCAGAATGTCATTGTGAAACTATGCTCCTTCAATAAAAGTTTGATTTAAAGTTTTTTTGCACATCTCTACTATAGGTGACAATAGTAGTATAATGCACAGCAATTTGTGAATTCGAAGGGTAGAAAAAGATCTCATAATAATAAAAAAACATATTTCTCATCAAGGTGAAGTCTGTCTCATCCGGTTGCTTATAGTATGTGACGTTGTTGAAATAGATCTAAACCATTATTCTGGGAATGAAAGTAAGTGCTTTGACCTTGAGCGCAAAGTATATCTAGTTTTTATTGTTGTGTTGATGGAGTCAACTGCTGAAAGCTGCTCATTGGGATGACTGAGAGTTATAAAGTATTTATCTTATTTTTGAAAACACGAAAAATGGGGATTCTTAGTTTGTACTAAGAAATATTGCTAATATCTCATAAAACCAGTATCTTGAATTGCCTTACATTGTGAGCTAGATATGTCACAGCAGTCCTATTGAACACACATAAATGCAATTGGAAAATTTAAGAAATTAAAAACTGTTTAAGTTGTCAGTGAAGCCTAACATTTTTGCCTACCCAATTTTCCAGTTTCCAGTGCTTCCTTCCTTATAAACATAAAGCTCTGCATCAAGGGGAAAATCAGAAAATGAAAGCACCTCAAAGGACCTGTAACACAAGGTAATGTGGTTCCACTTGATTATACAATGACATATTGAGAGAAAATCTTGAATGTAGCAACAATGTTAAGAGTTTGTTATTACCTTGTTTATTGGAATTCTTATTCTGGGAGGGTTGGTAAACAAGATGAGTGTCATGAGTTTAAATACCACTCCCAGTCATCCCAAAGGTAATTACACTGAGGTCAATGAGCGAAAGATGACCCTTAAAAATATAAATGGGCATCAACAATCAATTTTTCACGCTCACACATTGATGCGTTCACATACACATGCTTGTATGCACTGTCCCTGCCAGGCACTGTGTGGCCAATCTGTACACTCCACTCCTCCAGTCTGTTCAAACAGAACATTGGATCCAAATGACACTTTAATGTTTTTGTTTTTTTTTTCTCTTATTAACATGGTGGCATCTTTGAGTGAGCAAGAACAAGCTAAAGCTTTCATCCCCTCGAATCTCTGTGCGATTATAGCTGATGTAATCAAAGCTTCTTGCTGATGCACCTCATCCTCATACACTTTTTATAGCACACTAAGCTAAAGAACAATGCAGGTCTCATAACCTGATCCCCATCTGTTCCAACTCCAAAGTGCTCCCATACAAATAAACTCAGTATATTTTTGTTTTTTGTCATACCTTTTGCTGTTTTGGTCATTCCACACCCAACAATTTTTGCAGGAACCAAATAGTGCTGTCTAGCGCTGGATATTGGGTGTTGAACATGCATCATTTCCCACAAGGAAGAATAAAAAATAAGAGAAGTAACAGAACTATTCTACCAAAGCCCAAAAAAACCAAAAACAAATCTATATATATTATAATGTTTATGTGACCATTTGGACCTAAAACCAAAACTGACCAATACATGAAAATAATTAAGCAGCCTTATTATATTCCAATAAATAATTGTTTCACCTCTTTGTGTCGGGGTTTGGACATTTTGGTCTTTGTTTTTGGTTTTGTGTTTTTGTTTACCTTTAGCTAGATGTTTCTTATTTGTGTTTTGTATTCATGTTAGTTGTGGTTTTCTGTTTTGGTTATCTCCTGCCCCCCAGTGTGCTCCCCTCGCTCCTAGTTCCCTTGGCGTGTCTTTCCTGTTTATTTTCTTAGAATGGTTTCCTTATTATGATTATTATTATTTATTATAGTTCTCTGGTTCCCTTGCACTCTCTTATTTCTTAGTTTCTTTTCTGTTACTCCTCTCGTCATTGTTTTTCCCCCTTTAGTTATTACTCTGTTTAAGTTCCCTTTATTCTCCAGTTCTTCTTAGCTTTGTTCCCCTAGTTCATCCTTGTTCTCCAGCCTCTCCTTTATAGGTTAGCTTTAGTTATTGTTTACTTTTATTCTAGTCCTCATTTCCTCTGTTTTGTTCTATCAGTGTTGGTTTAGGGTTTTTTTTACTTTTGTTGTCAGGGTTTCCTTAAGGTTTCTGTTTTACTAAGTTCTTAGGTTCTTGTGTTCCCTCCAATTTCTCAGTTTCCTTCAGTTCATGTTTATCCTTAATTCTTATGCTTTATTTTTATCTTGGTTTATAGTTTCATTTAGGTCTGCTTACTGTCTTGTCTTTAGTCCCTTTCCTCATGCTTTAGTTTTATTAGGTTCACCTGCTCCCTCTGCCTCCTTGTCTCACCTGTTCTTAGTTCCTTTGATTACCTGCCTTTGTTCTCCCTCAGTATATTAGTTGGTTTTGTTTCATTATCTTCTGCTGGTTCCTCTGGTTTTGTTCGTACCTTGCTACGTTTCCTGCAGTGTGACTTCTAGTAAGTTTTTGGCTCTGAACTTTGTTATGTACCTGTGATTTTTGTGACGCTTTTGACGGTTTTGGAATAAAGCTCAAGATTAACTCGAAATGCAGCTGCCTAGCTCTTGTCTGCGCTTCGGTCCACCCACAAACCGCAATGTGACACTTTGTTTGGGAACAAGTAATCATGTTAAATGAGCTAAGCAATGGTTACCAATAATCCATATTACTTTGTGTGCCTATTTTTACCCACTGAACTAGTGACATAAAGTAGTTAGACTGCTCACCATTTATTAAATTGTGAGCTGAAACCTAAGTAATTATTTTGTCATGTAATACTTTTCTTTTTCTTTTTTGACAATTGCCTTAATGTGTTTGGCTTGCAGAAATTATGCAGTCGTATTAAATAAATATGAATGTGCTTTCTGACGAGATTCGCTTGTCTGATTAAAAGTATCTTTTGAAAATAACACCCTTTAAGTAGGTAGTAAACGTGATTTTCATTAAGACCATGTGTTCTGTATTAATTTTTTTTTCATTGGTCTGATGTAATATTTAAATCTTGAATGTCGTTTTTTTTTTTATTAGCCGGAAGCGGAAAGTAATATTCAGATTTTTTGAAAATGATCGTAGTGTACAAATGCTATTTCTAACAACAGTATTTTTATTTTGTATTTTTGACAGTGAATATTTATTTCATTTCTGCATAAATTGATTAAATTTCCCTTCAGAAAAATAGTGTTATCTGTGGTTTCCCTCAAAACAAGGCATTATACTGAAAAAAAAACAAAACAAAAAAAAAAAACTAAAGATCTATGAGTAAAGATATTCTTACCAAAAAAGTGGAGCAAATAGAGACGATACTCAAAAAAATCCCCAAGGCTGAAAAATAAACATCCCTATGGTGGATGATAGAATGATGCTGGTAATAATAGTAGGAATATTTTCACCCACTCCAGCAGCAATCAGTGTAGAGAAGCTCTAATCAGAGAGCTGCTTGACTGCAGAAAGCTTTTCTCTAACATCGCCTGTATCTGATGCAGAGATGGAAAAAAAACGTGACATGTCATCACAGAAGTGCTGAGCAGAAGAGGTATTTTAATTTTCAGATAATGCATGCTTGGCATGGAGCATTTAAAGTCACATTTTATCATATGGGGTGCCTTTTAGGACAGAATTTTTTTTTTTCTCTCACACACACCACTAAAACTGTTGCATACATTAATATAGACACAGTCACACACACTCACAAAATTAAAATCACACACATATACTATTAGAATATCACATACATAACATTAAAAGCATGCACACATATAACTAAAACACCTATGCCTGTTTGAATGAGAGTTCAAATCTGTGTGTGTGAACTAATAACAGACCGCCTGCAGTGATTCGGTTGAGACAGAATTAGCATCTCTGTTTTGTGCTGGAGCAGCTAGCTGAAGTTCAGCAGTGTCAACAGTAAATCAAGGTAAAAAATATTGTTCTTATTCAGTTTTTTTTATTAAAGTAAAGATTTTGTTTTCTAAAGAAATTGGACATTTTATTAACCCGGCCATCAAATCCCGACCTAGCTTAACTGTTGTGTAAACAAAAGTATTGCTCTGATGCTCCTCATGCTGAAAACTCTTCTACCAACACAGGACCAAGTTTGGTGGCTCCTGTAGCTCCACGTTTCCAATCCCAGCAGTGTTTTGGACCTTGGACTACTAACAGGAGAAGAAGTAATATTTTTGTTGGTCTTAATTTAGATCGCTAGCACAGATTGTGCATAATATTTGATGTTCCTGATGAGAGAATGTAGCTAACTCTGTCTGGATAATTGGCATAATGTTACATACAAATAATGACACTGTCTGTAGGGTAAGTGGTCATTACACTGTGATGGTCTCCATTACACTGTAGAACTCTTTATTTAAATTTAAATGAGCTCTGTCTGTTTTAGATGCATAGTTTCCTGTGTTGATCATGGGATTTCTCTTCAGTTAAATACATTAAAATTTTATTACCAGATCCAGAGGTATCCATTACCATGAATGCTTTAATAAAGATGTAATACTCCTTCCAAATCCCATGTGGGAAGTGATTTGCAAGCCACCTTTCAAGCAATACTTGCATGAAAACAGTCACATACTAAGTGCTTTTGAATTCCATAAGTCTTGGGACAATCATACCATGACCCAACAAATCAGAGATGGCTTTGGTTTAATAATTCCTCAGAATGTCAGGTAATCCTACATTTATAATGTTTCATTCTGTTACTGTATTTTAAGTACAAAACTGTTAAAATAGGTATGGTTTTAATAAATATCAAAACAGCATATTTAGCCTTCAGATCCTCATGGGCTGTGGAAATAAACTCATCTCTCCAAAACTCCAAGAGGGTCAACAACTGAATGGCCGGCTAATCCAGAAGGTCTTCAGATCAAAGGCTCTGTATGTCAGATCATCACAAACTCTTCTTGTAAGTTATGGTATTGTTTTGTGTGAGAACAAAAAAAATATATTACTGTAGTTTTGTCTATGGACACACTGATACTTTAATTTACATTTTATGTTAAAAGCATTTGAGAGCTTCTCGGGATGTTAAAGACATCTAGTAATATTTTTGCTTCAGAACAACCCTGGCTCCATCATTCGGTTATTAAAGCATTGTTATTGACCCTTTAGATGACTTAGAAATAAATGTTACTATATTCTGTTACAAAGATAATTTTACAGAGAAACATTCCATGGGAGTTAAGGATAAATTTATTATTTCAAAACGTTTGGTTTCCAAATAAACATGTGGTGCCTTGGTTAAATCTTATAGAAGATGTTGAAGTAAGAAACGTGACTGCATATCAAATATCTCCGCAGACTACAAGAGCCATGGCAAGAAGTAAACAGCTCAACACAATAGAAAATGCCCTCCTCTACAACAATGACTCTACACCTTCTGCTACAACTCAGTCAACTACCTCCATCAGCACCAGGTCATCTGCTACAGACTCCAACCCCTCTGCCATTATTGAACTCTGCAAAGATGAACCAACAGCACACACACGCTCCAACTACACAACCTATTTGTCAGTGATGTCAAATGTTTTTGATCTGTCCTCTGATGACTAAGAAATGAATCATGCCATTTTGGCCAGTATTGAAACTCACTTGTGAGTATCTACTTGATAAATGGTCACTTTAATTGTTTTAGCAAGTTTGTAATTTTAAATTATACAATATTTAGACATTGGTGAATAAGATATTTTCAGGCTTTTTAAATATTTGGGGTTAAATAAAAATACATTAAGTAACCTTGTTGAGACTTTGCAAACTGATTGGAGAGTACTTTAAATAAGTGACCAGCCATGTTTTTTTTCTCTCCTCATTTTCAGATCTGAAACTTCTTCCAAGATCTTGCCTGTAAAGGACATACTGGAAGAGCAGTCCAAAAATATTGACACTGGAATACACTGCAAATTCAATATGAGTCGTTCAGCAGTTTTAGATGGAGCCAAACGTGGATTTATAAGGGTATTATACAATCCACATTTCTCAATGAATGTGAAATTCTCTGATAATTTTGGAAAGAATTAAGGGGCGATTGATTTGGGTGGCCCACGGAGAGAATTTTTGCGTTTACTCATTAAAGTCTTGTCCATGTCTCCGATGTTTGAAGGCACAGACAAAAGCAAAAATTTAGCTATGAATAGTACAGGTTTGTTCTGATTCTTCAATTTTTGGTATTTCTTTTCAACATCTTTATGTTTCAAATCATATTTGTTGAATTGTTCTTTTACTATACAGCCAAGAGGGAGGACAAGTACTTGTTGGCTGGAAGGGCAATTGCTGTTACCCTCATCCATGGAGGTCCTGCTCCATGGTTCCTTTCTCCAGTTCTTTGCGCTAGCTTGGTTGGAGGTTCAAGTGTGGCTTGCCCTACTAAAAGATGTAACTGATGCAGACCTCCATGAAAAACTGAAAAAGGGTAATCCACTCACAAATTATATTACTTTTAACTGTACATAAGAATTAAGGAGAAGATATCCCTATTTGATTTTGTCTGTTTACCCTTGTGTTAAACTGTAGTAGGTATCTGAACGTTCCACTCTGGAGGAGCTTCTGAGAGCCACAGATCCTCTTTTAGACTACATGAGCAATGCAGGATGTGTCAGACCCTTAACAACCATCAGTGATCGAGACCTTCTCCTGCGTGGCCTGCTGATGTTTCATGTTGTTCACTGGGTCCAAGGCCCCTTTCAAAGGTGTAGTTTGTTTTTAATATTTCTTTAAATGCATGATACAAAATAAGCTCAGCTCAGTTTATCAATAAGAGACTGGGAGTAAATGTTTGTTTGCTTATATATTTTTGTACAGGTTTGAAGAAGGACTAAAGACACTTGGAGTTTGAGATGCTGTTAAGCAACATCCAGACAGTTTTCGCTCTTTGTTCTGCCATGAGCCACAGCGATTAACTGCTGACATGATGGATGACCTTTCCCCCCTCGGCTTGCGCCCAAAGGAAGTAACCAAAGAAGAGCAGAAGATGCAGTTATTCCTTTGTGGAGAGATTATCTGCAAGATGCAGAAGGCAATTTGCAAATATTATCATCTTGTCTGTAGCTGTTATTAATATTATATGACTGTTAATCATTAACGTATCTCAAAATAGCCACACATCATTTGAAAGTATGCTCAGTGGGCCATATCCTAAAACCATCACATTTGGTTTGTAATTAAACAAAATATTCTGAGACTATAATAAAACAAAAAATTGTCAAATAGCAGTTTTCACAGCCCAAATTTTCCTGTTTTCATTTTAAAAATTGAAAAACAAATCTTGAATTGTAAACCAAACTATGAATCTGCAAGATTCCTTTCCAGTATGAAGAATGAAATGTGCTATAAATGGAAGATTTCCTTCAAGTGAACAATGTATAGAGTCGAAAACAGATATTTTCATACACTGTATAAAATAAACTTTAAAATCAGATTAAACATCTCCTCCTATTTTAGTTAGGGTTACCAAAATTGTATCTACCTATTTACAATGAGATTTGTTGTTGTTGTTGTTTTTTTATTATTTACTCTTCTTAAATTAATAGTTCATACACATTTATTCAATATTTGGTAGAATTACCTTTTAAACTGTATGACTATAGTCAAACATTTTGGGTATCCTTGCACAAGATTCTCAGAATACTTTGCTTGAACATTAGCCAAGTCCTCCTGACAGAACTGTTTTAACGGAGTCTGATTTGTAGGTCATTTTACTTCCTCATACCTTTTCAACTCTGCCAACACATTTGTATGGGACTGAGATCAGGGCTTTGTGATGGGTACTCCAAAACTTTGACATTGTTGTCTTTAAGCCAATTTATAAATTCTTTTGCTTAGTCATTTTCCATTTGGAACACCAATTTGTGCCTAAGCTTTGACATCTTGTGTGATGATTTAAGATGTTCCAATATTTCAATCTATTCTGTGATGTGCAGAATAGACTGCTGTATTTTGTTGTGCCATGTTGTTTTTCCTAAAGGAAAGCAGCCGCATGTGATGCTGCCACCCCCATACTTCATAATTTGGGATGGTGCTATGAGATGTGCAAACTTCCCCCTTCTTCATTAGGTCTTATGCTTTTGTTCTGTCTTGTGATACAGACATTTCAGATCAAAACACGTTAATCTCTTTAAGATAAAACCAATCTCTTTCCTATACAGTTTGGTGGGCTGGACATACTTGCATATAATTAATGAATATGGCAACTTCAGGGATAAGAAATTGTACTCAAGGTTGAGAAATACTTACAGGGAGCCACAATTATTTTCCTGATATTTTGCATTTAATTTAATTATTTATTTTTTCCCTGATGTCACTCAAGGAAACAATGTGTTTGAGGTGTTATCCAAAAATACATCCACAGGTTTGCTTCCAATTCAGTCAAATGTTCAGAGTTGCATTAAAAGTTGTGAATTTTAAAAAAAGTAATACAGAAATGGTACAAAACAAATTCAAATATAATATTTTGGTAATCCCAACTGACCTAAAATGGGAAACGTTTTGTCTGATATAATTTCTGGGAGAGAGAAATAAAATGTTGGGGCCTTCTGATATAGTCTATGTACACATCTGGTTTTAACTGTAAGGTGTAATATTCTAGCATAGTCGTCACTACAGCTTTTTAATGTACCTTGAACTGTAAATGGCAAATAGTACCAAAACTGAAACACAATTAATAGTTATAATTTTTTCCACAGATGAGGAAGGATCATCAAAGCTTCAAAACATCCTCGTATTTGCAACTGGAGCAAATGAGATACCAGCAGTCGGCTTTTCTCCAACACCATCCATTGAGTTTATCCATGAGGGCAGTGAAGAAAGCTCCTCAAAACGAATGTTCCCCATGGCCAACACATGTATAACTGCTTGAAAATGACAATGGCCCCCCATGATCTACTCCAAAATTTTCATGTAGCTCAAAAATGGAATCAACGGCTATATTTTGTTGTGCCGTGTTGTTTATGACACCTGTGTGCCACAACTGAAGTGGAGTCTGCCCATTCTGTGTGGAGAGGCCATGGTTATTCCATTGGTTTCTGAACTCTATTGTTGCTCTTTCAATTCTTGGCATGTAGACAAAATGTAGGCAAAATAGATGAATCTCATTTAAAGAGTCAAAGATACCATGTTGCTCCTTGAAACTAAAAAGATTTATCAAATGGTTCGAGACCACCCTAATGAGCTCTGCCCACAATTTTTCAATACGCTGATTATGTACTGACAAGCCTGCAATGACTCTACGTCTGTTGAGCCCCCTTCTTTCCAACATGAAACGAGCCACAAGTGTGTTTTCCATTCCATGATCACACCTTACTTTTGAAGGCAAACCAAAATGATTCACTCCCATTACAAACAGGCACAACACAGTAGAGGCTCTATTGTTGTTACAGCATCTTAGATATATTATAGTTCGACTAAAGCCATCCACACAGCCATGAACAACCATTCGCTATCTCACCAGCTTGTGGTTGCTGTCAAAATGCCTGTTAAAGAAAAAAAAAAAAAAAACACAGTTTAAAAGGAACAACATAAACAATTGTTTCAAAAATCAGTATTCCTACTTATTGTTCACCGTACTTCAGATTAACCTAAACTTAATCACAAACACAAAGGTAGCGAAACCCCATGCAGCATCCTAATGCTTATACACATGTGGGAACAGGTCAAGACAAGTGTGCCCAAGATTAAACTAAGTATCAAAAAAGAGATTTTTCTAAAAAAAATAAACACCAATTAAACATCCATTCTTTTTGTGGAAATGCATTTTCATTACACTCTTTAAAACTGGGATATTACAAAGGTACTGTATTTCTAAAAGTAAACAATAAGGCTTGCATTTGCAACACGACCTTTTGCCGACTAAACATTAGCATTAAAGAACAGTGAAAGAAGGTACCTAGTATAATGCAAAACCATGTATAATACTTTTGTGTAAAATTTAAAAATTGTTACCCTACGATAGTTGAGTTGGAGTCTGAACATTATAAACCCGTCGGCGTATGGTATGCCTCCTGCGAAATGACCGTCCAATTGGATAAACTTCCTGTTTATCTAATGAAAATATTAGAATAGTGAACATAAGGAGAATATTGATATGATATTTGTGAATATAAAATTTTCTTTCACGCCACTAACCTGTAGACACTGTCTGACACGCCAACACTGAACATGTATTTCTCTGGATGCAAGGCTCCCAAGCACATATGTTTTACCAGCATTTGGTGTCTTTTGTAGAATGTCAGTCACAACTCTTGTTAACTCTTGGTCTGTCAGCACAGTGTGTTGTAAGGGTTGGATTCCCAAGTGTCGTCTATGTCTGTAGAGAGTTCGATGGCTAATATCAAAGGCAGATGCAATGATGTGATGTCATATCGTGGGCGCCCTGGAAAACCAGTCCATTTTGTTGGGGGAAGCAGACATCTAGGGGTCAATTCATGAGATCTTAGCATAGCATCATATTCTTCTAAAATGGATTGACAATAGGTATACAAGTCTTCAATCATTGTTCTAAATGCATGGTATCTTAACTCATTAAACAGTGACACTGACTGGATTGCAGATAACGTCTGAGTGTGATCAGCAAGTTCTCTGTAAAGCCTATCCTGGCTACTTATGTCCCCTGTTCTTTCCCTTTGAATTAGTTCTATACAATGTAGCGCATTCATAAAAAATTGTTGGACATCGCCTTCACTGACTCCTAATGTAAAGGAAGGGAGAAAAGACAGCTGCAGCAGCAGAACAAGAATAATAGAATGTTGCATTGGGACTGAATTTGCTGGCTCAGATATGTTAAACAGAGATGTTCTGTTTACAGTCTTCAGTCCAGAAGGATTTCTTCAAGCCAGAAAAAACTCCTGTGGAATGTGGAAAAGAGTGAATCAGACTTTAGAAGTTTACAGAGTACATACTTAACTGAAGAGAAATCCCATGATCAACACAGGAAACTATGCATCTAAAACAGACAGAGACCATTTAAATTTTAATAAATTAGTTCTACAGTGTAATGGAGACCATCACAGTGTAATGACCACTTACCCTACAGACAGTGTCATTATTTGTATGTAACATTATGCCAATTATCTAGACAGAGTTATGCATAATCTGTGCTAACAATCTAAATGAAGACCAACAAAAATATTATTTCTTCTCCTGTTAGTAGTCCAAGGTCCAAAACACTGCTGGGCTTGAAAATGTGGAGCTACAGGAGCCACCGAACTTGGTCCTGTGTTGGTAGAAGAGTTTTCAGCCTGAGGAGCATCGGAAAAATACTTTTGTCAGTGTTTACACAACAGTTAAGCTAGGTCGGGATTTGATAGCCGGGTTAATGTCCAATTTCTTTAGAAACAAAATCTTTACTTTAATAAAAAAAAAAAAAACGGAACAAAAACAATATTTTTTACCTTGATTTACTGTTGGCACCACCAAACTTCGGCTAGCTGCTCCAGCGCGACACAGAGATGCTAATTCTGTCTCAACCGAATCACTGCGGGCAGTCAAAGAAGCTCTTTTGTTTAAGGCGCAGGTCACATTGCTTGTTGCATCCGGTGATGATAAAATACTATTTAAAATTGCGGCTGCTTGACCTATTCTGTCTTTACTCACGTTGCCATTAGCCATGTTTTGCATTCTTCTCTGGAGCTCATGGTTATTGGCCGATAATTCGCTGCAGTCGCCCAGTTTGGGATTTACGCATGTGCGAGCCAACTTTTACCCCGCCTCTTAGGTGACAAGTTTACCTCTCACACAGACAAGTACAAGCCTCTCACTCACAGCACAATGAACTCTTACGCTTACATGTATTGTCATTCATTCATTCTACTACAAATTACCTCATTAACTCTATTATTAGTTCACACACACACATGTATACCCTCTCATTCAATCTAGTATTAGTTCACACACACATATACCCTCTCATTCAATCTAGTATTAGTTCACACACATATGTATACCCTCTCATTCAGTCTGTTATTAGTTCACACAGATTTGACCTCTCATTCAAACAGGCATAGGTGTTTTAGTTATATGTATGCATGCTTTTAATGTTATGCGTGTGATATTGTAATAGTATATGTGTGTGATTTTAATCTTGTGAGTGTGTGTGACTCTGTCTATGGTAATGTATGCAACAGTTTTAGTGGTGTGTGTGAGAGAAAAAATTGTTTCTGTCCTAAACGGCACCCCATATTATTATAATGGATACACTTTTAGTGTTGTTTTTTTATATCACATATCACAGTAGAAACTGGTGTGTCCTATGCAAGATTTTTATTTTTACACCATTTGCTATTTTGTGTAGCATTTTTCTTCAACCTGTGACAAGCTTTTCTATTTCTTTGGCTAAACACAAGTATGATTAACATTAAAATAATTTCAGCTTTGCCTCATGTGACAAACAGATGGTGTTCCCTTTTACTGATGCAGTCGTGTACCTCTTATCACTAAATAGTACTAATTCTTTGTAAATGGAATGAGATTACTGTTTTTTTAAATGCAGACAAAGTCAAATTGACACTGCAGTCTTAAATAAAAATAACATCTTGAGCAGGGAGACCTTAGAAAGTACAAAAAAACTTACTAATAACTCAGAAAGATAATAAACCAAGAAAAAACACAAAGACACTTTCCAAGAACAAATAAAAACCAAGGCAGTGGAAAGGGAGATAATACATAAACAGATGCAGGTATGACAGATACAACTGAGGAACAGGTGTGACAGTGCAAGCAGCAAGCAAATTAAAGAGAAAGCATCAATGGACCTACCTTTAAAAATAAAAACATTTACTAAGGTCCACATAGAAAAAACAGAAGCCAATGACGAAACTATTTAACAAAGACTTTATTTTGTTCAACTAAAATTAATTGAATGCAACTAAACTGCATTTAATATAAGTAACTGGACATTGTGTCAATGCATGAGCAATACAAATCATTATATTCAATAAAATACATTCTTTGGTGGTATTTTGTTTAACCTCAAGCCCTGCGATCTCAACAAAACTTACCTCATCTATATTTGTTCAGACCGCACTGCTATCATGTAATATTATGCTGTATGTGTTTAGTCAGATATGCTTAACACATTACCAGTGTTAGAGAAAGCAAAGCAGTGTAAATATAAAGACAATAGTGCTCACTTCAACTATGAACAATCTCTCTGATTGGTCAAACCATTTGCAATACTGCTTTCTGAAGTGTGTTTTATATGGTAAGACCACAACATACCAAGTAGTACACAGGCTTAGATTTATCCCAAAAAAATAATCATCCAATGCGAACATGATGGCTGATTGAAGGTTTATAAATTATTGTTTGCATCACCTGTTACACCTTTTTTTGTTTGACTGGAGTTCTTAAAAGATGATTGAGATACACTTTGAAGTTGCCCTGGCTGACTAGCTGTTAGCTTGAACTCTCATCTCATTGAAGTACACTTTGCTCTTTTGTTCAGTTTTTGCATTACACAATATACAAATTTACAATGTACAATATACACATATATAAATAAAAAGGTGCATTTGCAACATCTGTATGCTGTTGTTTTGTACTCTATTGAATGTTCAACAGAGAAACAGCCTGGGGGAAGAAACTGTCTCTGTGGCGGCTGGTTTTAATGAACAGTGCTCTGTAGCGGCGGCCTGAAGGTAAAGCTATAGATATAATATAGATATTTACATAGTTTCAAGTATTCCTTGTCCTTTGCAAATGTCTTCACTTCATTATGTCTGGTCACATTTGGGTTTTGATTGGCTCTATAGCAATGTATCCAGAATCAGCAGTAGGGACTAGTGATGCTATCAATTAAGATTCCTACATGCAAGCAGCAAAGCTGTGTTTATGCTGCAAAAGCTGCCTACCCCGGAGGAGAAGCATGGGGTTATACTGATAAAGGGTTACACAAACCATTTGTGTTAAGTGTAATTTTAAATAAAATCTATTATTATTATTATTATAAACTCTATTAACATGGGTTATTTTTTTTTCTTCTAAACAGGTTTAAACAATTTCAAATTATAGCATGTTTTTGTTTTATTAAAAAGTTTTATCATAAAGTAAACTAAAACATAAAGCACAAAAAACTAAAGGACTGCCATCTGAAGTATAAGGTAAAAACCAAGTTTGTATGTATTATGTGTACCCACATAATAATACGTTTAATTCTATTACAGTCTTTCAGATTCTGTTTATGCAGATTTCCAATTTTAGATGAAATTATGCAAAATTACAGTCAGCTGTGCTCAAACATGGATGGATTTTTAATATTGACGTTCTATAGAAATACCAACAGCAAGAACTCTGTAGAGTAAATAATTTATATTCAATCTTGCCAAAGATTTTTATCAGTAAGCAAAACAAGTGTATTGTTTATTTCTGTGTATGTAATTAGAAAACAAATTCCTAAAACGCTCTTTAGTATCATTTGGATAAAAAGACAAGCCATTGAATTGAAGGGCCCTCAAAAATGATGTGTGAATACGTGTTATTACACCTGCAGAAGTTTAATACATAAACCTCTGGTTTGGACATGCATTGTTTTCTTGTTCATTTACATTTAGCAAATAACCCAATTTTTAAATAGTGTCATTGCCTGATTTTGGTGCAAGACATAAAACTTAACTAAGGCACTCTTAGATTATAACACTTTGTGTGTAAATGGGATTTATCGCATTGTCTACTGCCTGACATGGAACTGTGTTCTTCAGGACACATTTATGAGCAGTAGGTTTGATAAATGCTTTTAATTTCATACCTCCATGTGAAAAAACTAGGACACCCTATTAAAGCCTGTGTGTTTTTCCAACGTATTTGGGTATAAAGATGTTTCGTTTCAATTTAAACAATACTGAAAAATGTAACAAACCAAACTATGAAACATAATAAAAAAATGTTAAAACATTTTCCAAAAATGCAACAAAATGCAATTTGTGGTGAGGAATAAATTAGAAAAACCTCCATGTTTATTATCACATACAATGTTTAAATTAACACACAGGTGTACCACATCAGATACATGTAATGAGAACTCAGCATTTCGAATGAGAATCATTTTTGCTGTCATTGTAACCTGTACAAAAAAAAAAAAAAGCCATCCAATCAGTGCATTAAAAAACAAAAGGAAAAAAGCATATAGAAACTGTTAGTTTATTTGTCTTTGTTTTTAAAATTCTGTACCATTTCCCTGATGAGAGCAGTTCAAAGAAGGTGTCCAGGATGTCCTTTAGGATGTTTTTTGCCTTCTCGAGGTGCCGGGAACTGTGCAACTAACCCCTCCAGAGTGAGGAGAGGGCAGTTGACTTTTTTCTGTGCGGTTTTTATGAACCTCTGAAGCGCTGTCCTCTGGGCCATTGTGCCGCTGCTATACTACACACATATACAGTATGTCAGGATACTCTCAATGGAGCACCAATAAAAGGCCACCTGCAGACTCTGGTAGATGCTGGTTTTCCTCAGAACCTTCAGATATATACCACCCTCTCCATACTGTCCATAATATAGTATTATTGTGGACAGAAGGATATCAATTTTATTTGAAAATGACAATTAGACTATTACAGTTGAGGTATGACTATCTGTAAAAAAAAAAAATAATAATAATAATCAAAGCTGAAACAGAACTGCACACTGCAACATGACAATGACCCAAAACATACCGGGGTGCACATGCAAGAAACCTGAAATCTCACATTTGAAAGTGAGGCTAACTTTCCTCAGACCGATGTCAGAGACTCGTAAATGGCTACAAGAAGCATTTAACTAAAGCCAAAAGGAGTAACATAATATAATATATAATGTGTTCAGTTAGAATAAGTCATCAGAAGGCACTTCAATAGACAAACAGATCCAGTTTATATACAGAAATGTATATTCAAAACAATCTAATCATGTAAACACATTTTTGTTTATATCTTGTAGGGTAAGGTACATTTTTGCTATTTATGTGCAATTAAATTACTTTCTTTTCCACAGATAAATAGGATTAGACATTTAGCTAGCACGAAACAAAAATAATAAAAAAAGAGAAATTAAATGAGAAAAACTTTCTTCTAGAGAAAAATGATCAAAATCCGTTTATTTCTGCAGTTTTAAAGAAAAGATAAACAAAGGAACAATGATCGTTGTGTAACAACATTCCATTTGTAGCATTTTTAGTTAAAAGATTATGCAGTATCTGATTAACTAAAAGATTATGGACTTGAGACTATTAGTCATTCATTGCAGTGACTGCTGGCTTCAACCATTCAGCTGCCTGGAAACCTACAAACTTATTCCCAGATCAGTGAAAATAATGAAGTCGGTTTTTACAGATACTGCATAAAAAATACCATACTGGCAAGTTTTAATTCTTTATTATTAAAAGAATGATGCAAAATTTGCATGAAACTCACTTTAAAACGTTAGGATTTTGACTAGCCTTACACAAAAGTGCAACATGGATCCTAAAGTTTAATTTTCACGTACAATTTGCCACTAGTATTGTTGCTATCTCTAAGAATATACAGTCATATTCAATAAATTAGAATATGCATTTCGATGAGGTGATGAAGCACTTTTCGAATATAACAACCTTTAAGCATGTATTAAACATACTTTTCATTAAGCCCAAATTTCTGTATTAAATTTTTTTTTTATTTTTTTATTGGTCTCTCATAATATTGTGATCTTTAATGTTTCATCAGCCGGAAACAGAAAAATCATCATAATTAACAGAAATAAAGGCTTAAAAACCTCACTCTCTCTGTAAATGATCAATATAATTTGTTTCACTAAGTGATAGCGTTACTGAAATAAATTGACTTTCCAAAACCATTCTGATTTATTGAATATAACGGTATATTTATTTAAACTGTAAAGTATTAAAAACTGAACTGAAAAGTTATTTTAAATCTGAAAATGAAATGAAAACTCATTGCACCATTATAAAAAGGTTAACATTTTTTTATTCTTAGCAAAGTAAATGGGTAATCAGTATATCAATCATAAACTAATTACATAATATTAACACTTTTGAAGATTGTGTGCGATGTTTGACATGATACACTTAGTATATATCTGGTCCAATGAGGGTGAAGTCCTTTATTAAAACACCAGGTCAGCAGGACTTACATAAAACATACAGGCCATATAGGGAATTAAAGTGCTATTTATAGACCAACACAAAGTAGTGGATAATTGTGAACTGAAAGGGAAGAGGTGTGAGAGGTATGCCTTTCATTTGTCTCTAGGTTCATTTAGTCAGACACCCCTTAATAAAATGTGGTGCAACCAGTTGCATTCAGGAGTCATCTACTTCATCTTCATCTACTTGTGTGTAATTAAATCTCAGTATAAATTCTGCTGTTCTGTGAAGGCATCAGATGTTTGCTAGACCAAGGAACACACCAAACAGGTCAGGCATAAAGACATTATATAAAAATAAAGTTATTCCTAATTTACCAAGACATGGGCATCCACCTAAACTGACAGCCTGGTAAGGACAGCATTATGTCAAGAAGCACTTAAGAGGCCCTCAGTAATTCTGGAGGAGCTGCAGAGATTCAAAGTTAAGGCGGGAGAATCCGTTTACAGGACAGCTAATAGTTGTGCACTCCACAAATCTGGCCTTAATGAAAGAGTGTCGGGACTCTTTGGCAAACGTTGAAAGAAAGCCATAAGTAAGCCCCTCTACAGTTTTTCAAAAGTCCTGTCTGGGGTACAACAAATGTGTGGAAGGAGGTACTCTAGTCAGCCAAGAGCAAAATTATACTTTGTGAAACACTCTGAACACACAATCCCTAAGGTAAAACATGATGTTGGCAGCATTATGCTGTGGGGATGTTTTTTTCTGAAATGTTCGTCTCCCGACAGAACAAACCGGAACATACAGCCAGAATAACAATGGTATGCTTAAATCAGGGGTGGCCAAATCCAGTCCTTAAGAATTCCTGTCCTGTATGTTTTAGATGTGTTTCTGGTCCAATGCAGCTAAATCAATGGTTGAATTACCTGCTCAGGTACTCATATCCTCAAGTTCTGATGACTCCTCATAAAGAAACATTCATTTGATTCAGGTGTTTTGAACCAGTGGAACATCCAAAACATGCAGAGCACATACAGTAAGGGCTTGAGTTGGCCACACCTTGTGGGCATGGCCCAAAGGACTTGTAGTTCTAGTCCCAACAAAATGATTACAAATGCACACTTTTCATAAGGTTTATTGTAAAAGATGTGAAAACCATGTAATATTTTCCTTCCACTTCACAATTATACAATCATATGGTCTTTTGTGTTGGTCTGTCACACTAAAATGAGTTGAAGTGTGTGTAAGGAGACAAAATGTGAAAAAGTTCAAGAGGTATGAATACATAGGCTAGACACTGTATCCACTTAATGATATGAACCCCAAATCCACAACGAACAACAAGAACCACAGAAAAACATGTGAAACTTTCTATATGTCTAAAATGCCCTCTATTTTTGCTGATTGTACATTATGCAGGCATATATGATGCCCACAATCTGTCTCCTTTCCTTCCTTTTTTCTCTGCAGACACAGATGTGGGGAGTTCTCAGCAATCTTGTCCTTTGCAAACTGGTATCCATTCTAAAGAGAAGAAAAAAAATAAATCATGATTAAAGATGTGCATTTCATTTCATGCAAAGCTTGCCTAGCCATCCTGTGAGCCTTGCATATTTCAAATGCATTTCACAAAAAGACATGACGAGTAAGCATTTATATTTTCCCCATTTCCTTCACTGCAATGTTTTAGTGAACAATCTTTCATATAAAAAAGCACCATTGCTTTATCTAACAGCATAAAAAAATTGGATGGGTATTGCAAACAAAAGAACTGCGATTATTAATAATTTATTCGGTTAAATCAAGAAAAATCAAACTCAAGTTTCCAGTAATATGTTTTAAATTAATCTAATAATCTTTTAGTGTGTTGCTTGCATCATATGACAACATCCAACAAAAGCAAATGCTGGCATCCGATTTACCACCACTTAACATTCTTTGTGTCATAAGAAGCAGATTATAAAAGTAAATAAATATCAAATTACTTGAACAGCAAAAAAAAACAAAACTCATTACTTTAGCAATAATTCTGTTTCTGCCCCTTCACAAATTGATTCTTTTGTTCATAGTGTTTCTTCATCATTGTGTGATACATTAGACAATGCAGCCCCCTTGAAAAAGAAGGTAATCTTTAATAGGAGGCTAGCTCCTTGGTTTAATTTAGATCTGCGTAATTTAAAGCACAATGTTAGAGAATTGGAGAGAAAATGGCGTCTTACACACCTAGAGGATTCCTACTTAATCTGGAAAAATAGCCTACTGTTGTATAAAAAGACACTTTGCCAAGCCAGAACAGCTTATTTCTCATCATTAATATAAGAGAACAAGAATAATCCTAGGTTTCTCTTTAGTACAGTTGCTAAACTTACACAGGGTCATAGCTCTGTTGAGCCATCCATTCCCTTAGCTCTTAGCAGTCATGACTTTATG
>JAHUTJ010042212.1:0-21109 GCA_036250325.1 Characodon lateralis
GAAATATTCCCAAAGAAGTTTATAATAAAGTTTATTTTATAAATATCAAGCAGAGCTTTAAAGCATTAGCTGTGATGCTCTGCTTGTGAAAGTAAATCTGTTGGGCAATTTCTTGGCACTCAGACAATTCCTGCCAGACAGGAGACAGCAAAAAATAAATAAATAATGTCATGGCAAGGACTTACAGCCAAGCCAACTTTATTTATAAAGCACTTGAAATACAGCAGGTACTGAACAAGATGCTCAACACAGATGATTCAAATAAATGAACAAATACATGAGATTTTAAAACAAATACAATTATTGAAATAAAATCCAGGTCAAAATGGCAACTAGAAAATACATGAACAGGAACAAATAAAATACAATAAACTAAAATCGTCAATTATACTGGGTCAAATGCCAAGAAGAAGATGGAGATCTAGAAATGGCTACTGAAAAGGCTTTTCTAACTTGCAGCGGTATAGCATTCTAAAGTTTGGGAAATGCCCGATCTACCCTGAGCTTCCGCCATGTTCTCGGCACGTCCAGCTGATCAGCTGATCTGAGTGACCGAGAAAGGGAGTGCAGGTGCAGGTAGGGAGGGGGCAAGACCAT
Organism: Characodon lateralis; assembly: GCA_036250325.1. Taxonomy (NCBI): domain Eukaryota; kingdom Metazoa; phylum Chordata; class Actinopteri; order Cyprinodontiformes; family Goodeidae; genus Characodon; species Characodon lateralis. The sequence continues at coordinate 598 of JAHUTJ010042212.1, forward strand.
TTAAAGTCTTAAAAACAAATAAGAGTTTTAAAATGAACTCTAAAATGGACAGACAGCCAGTGCAGAGAGGATAAAACGGGATTAATATGCTATCTCCTCCATGTTCCAGTATTTTGCACCAACTGAATACGTGATGAGGATGACTCACTAACTACATCGAAACGAGATATCACAAATGCATGAATTACTGTTTTGAAATCATCTTTCAACAAGATACTTTTTATTTTGGCCAATTGCCTCAAGTGAAAAAGCTGGATTTACTTGTGCACTGATCTGCCCATCCAGTCTAAAATCACTATTCATTTTAAAACCAAGGTTTGTGAGAATGAGTTTTCTATAATTTGCCACAGAGCCAGTGTATACACAAAACCCACTAGTGATTTGGACTAAAAATCATCAGCTCACTCTTTTTGTCATCAAAATTTAAAAAGTTAGAAGTCAATTAACCATTTAATTCCTTGAGGCATTTATTTAATCCTTGCACACAGAAGTTATCTTCCTGTGTTAGGCACACATAAGCCTGAGTATTATCAGCATAACAATGAAAAGCAATCTTATGCTTTCTGAAAATAGAACTAACACGAGAGGTCCAAGAATTGAGCCCTGGGGGATCCCCGCCCTATTTTGTTACCCTTCAACCTGTAATTTAAATGTTTTTAATCTTATTTTATGTGATGGGTCTGCACAAAATAGTCTAAGTTGGTGAAGTGAAATGATAAATATACCTATAAAAATTAATGAAAAAAGAAAAAACTGAAACCTGGCATGTGCGCATATATTCATCCCCTTTCCTATGAAGCCCATAAAAGGTTCTAGTTGAACCAATTACTTTTAAAAGTCACATAATTCCTTAAATTAATTCCAATTGCAATATAAGTATGAGATAATCTGACAGTATAAACACTTTTTCTGAAAGCCCCAGAGGCTGCAACACCACTAAGCCAGCGGCATCCCAGCATGAAGACCGAGGACAAGTCAGGGTGGGGTTATACAAAATAAAATATCCAAATCCTTGATGTTTCCTCACAGCACCATCAAATCCATCATCTTTAAATGAATATCACAAGGTACCACAACAAACCTGCCAAAAGAGGGCCGCACACCAAAACTCATATACCGGGCAATAGGACCACTATAAGCCTTACACACTATAGAGCTTGGCTTTGTGGAAGAGGGGCCCGTAGGAAGGTCCTATATGTTGCTTGGTTCACACAATACAAAACTAATGTAGGGGGGGATGTACTATTGCAAGACACTGAGGTCCAGTAAGTGAGAAGGGGGAAAACTTTCCAGGCTTTAATTACTGGACATTTACTAAACAAAGCTGAACTAAGGGAAATAAAGAACAATCCCTACTATAAGAGTCAGAGCTGTAAGACATCAACCTCAGTGACAAACTTCACTCTGAATGTTTGGCTTCATGTTACTGGGTTCTCATAAAGAAGTTAACCGATATACAGACTGAGGGACTAGGGATACATAACAATCACTAGTGTGACACATCATTGCACTCCATGCTTTTTGTGTTCATCTTGTATAATAACTAAGTATAAAACAGATTTCACTTAGGTAAAAAAATAAACTGACACATACAATTCAAGTTAAGTAGATGGAATTAAATTTAAGTAATCATTTTGTTATAAGATGGTATTTGAATATGAGAAACATATTACTGTACCTTTAAGCCAGAGAGCAAAAACCATGTTATTTTAATGAATGTAAATTTGGGGCATGAATAAATCTGTTTGAATGAGCATTTTTAAAATGTGCTACCAGCATAACTTAACAACATACAACATAATGTAAGCCCAGCATATTTTATCATTGAAAGACAACACACATTAACCTTAAAACACAATGATTTAAAACACAGGCCATTCTTAAAAGAAACTGGACCATCTCATGTCCAGTTTACGTGAATGTTTATTGATAAAATTTTGCGTGATCACGCAGTGTAAGTGAATTAATTATCTTAAGAAGAGTCTTGAATACTTCTGCCAAGCATGCAGCTTTCACTTTAATTCTATCTCAGCAGGGCTTCTGAAGGCTAACATAAACCTCACTGCCCCTGAACTACTTTAGCGATCAATATATACAATCTTCTCATTGTGTACTTATGTGAAATAAATCGAGAGTAATGAAATAGCAGCAGTAATAAAAGAAAAAAAAAGCTGTGTGTTTGATCAAGGAAAGCTCAGTATTTATTTCCATTCACCTTCCCATCAATTCTGACCAGCTTCTGAGTTAAGGAAAAGCATCCCCATAGCACTATGCTGCCACCACCATGTTGTAGCAGGAGGCGGGGTTGGTGTATTTTTGGTGTTTACGGGTAGGCGAAAAGTTCAGTTTTGGACTGATTTCGCCTTCTTTTAGATGTTCATTGTGTCCTATTTATGGTTTGTGGCAATCTTGAAATGGGACTGCTGATGAATACTTTCATACTCTTTAAGACAGGCCAGAATTATAGAATGGATCAATAATCGTTGAATAGATTCTCCACAGAACTTTTAAAAAAACTTTATCACAGACCTGTCTAGTGTGTTTTTTGGCCTTAATGATGCTGCTCATTCACTATCCTCTGAGGCCCTTACAGAGCTGTTGTTATAGTTATTTGAAATTATACACGTGGACTCTATTTACTAATAAAGCAAATACAAGAGACATTTTATTACACTGACCTTTTTAGGCTATAAGGATAAAAGAAGCCACATACAACTGCAGACCACACTTTTCAGAGTTTCTTTTTTATTAATTTTGAAAATCGTCTTTCAGAGTCACTCACATTAATTCAGTATCTTTGCTATCTTTATGTGTATCTGTGTGCTTCCATTTGCCAGTAACTGTGCTGCTGATACACCAGAATTATTTCATTGAGGGACAATAAAGGATATTGCGTTTCTACTTTGTGTTGGTCTGTCACATCACATCCCAATGAAATGCAGTAAGATTTGATCAGTAAAAGATACAAATATTATTACAAACAAATGTGTTTCTAGTAGGTACTTACTCAGTAAAGCCTACACTTTGCAGCATCCCTGATTTTAGTAAAATTATTTCTCCACTTTATGTGTGTTTTAGTGATATTTTGTATGGAAAGTGTTTTTGAAATGGCTGGTTAGCACATGCTCAGTAGCTTAACTTTTCCTGTAATTGTAAGGAATTTGGGATTTTTAGAAGTAGAGGATTTTTTACAGCTCAAGTTCATTAAAGGGTTCAAAGAACCCAAAGAAATCTCTGCTCCCTTAAGACGAGCTTGAATGGCTGTGGATTTTTTTCTCTTCAATCATTATTTCATAAAAAGGGCAAATCTGTAGTGGAAATGATTACAAGGACTGTCGATCACTTCAAAAATCTTCAAAACCTTTATTTTTTCCTTGAGCAAAGAGCATTGCTGCATCCACAAATGTAAAGTAAACCTCTACTTTGCAGAGAAAGAATCATAAAGGAGGGTGGAGAAGTTCATAAATTGTATGAAAGTCAAATAAATGTCCAACAAATCCAAACCTGCAAAGCCACCATTTACTGTAGTATGGAGGTGCATTAGAGCAGAGGACGTGAGTATATTCCACATCTATGATTGCATTATTACAGCTGCAATTAAAAGCTGATCTTGAAGCCACATTTGTTGCCATTTCTGGTTTTTCTCTTTTTTGTTTACTACGCACTTCACATATTGATACAATAACAACCCAAAATGAAGAATGAACTGTGTTTAAGTAACAGTCATACATAAAATTCCTTTGTCCATTATATATTTGAAAAAATTAGACAAGCAAAATCATGGTTTTAAAATTTGAAGTAACTGGATTTTCAAAGGCAACAATTCCAGACTCCAATCCGGATCATGACCAAACAGCAAATCAATGTGGACCCAATCCACAAATTATATTTTATATTTGATGCAGTGAAAAGCAGCATCTGAGGGCTGCTGCTGCTCCGTCTGTCTGTGTGATGTGATATGCTTTGACTTGAGCACGTTACAACATTAGTGATAGAGCAAATCGACTCTTTTGAACGGCTCCTTACCCTTGAAAAAAAATAACTTCAGTCTTAGTTTGTGAAAGCTGTTCTTTGTTTTTTACTTTTTTTCTTGCTTGTAATGCCACTTTTTAAATTTAATGTAATTTAAAATTATGTCATGTTACTTGCGCGATTAATTCCGAAAACTGAAAGGGGGGTAGGTATGCGCATACAGCGAACATTCTCATTGCTCACAGTTTGTTTTCGTCAGGTGTCAGCGACCTGGCTGACTCAGGCTGCATGCAGTGGGAGAGAGGAGGAGGAGGGTCACAGAGGGCTGCAAAACAAGTGGTGCAACAAAAAATCTGCACACTTTTTTGGTTAATGTTTACAGTTAAGTGTTGTTTAACATTTACATTTTCAAATACGGATCATTTCAACAGCTCTTTTGAATGGACCTTTGAAGTGAAGGATCCAGAAGATTCGGTTCCTTTCAAAGAGCCATAAGTCCTATTATGATATAACATTAGCCATTCAGAATTAGATGTTCAAAGCAAAGTATTTATTTCATGAAGCAGAATAACAACTGTTTCTGTAAGTTTTGCAGACATGATAAATTTGAACTGTTGCTGCTAATAAAAAATAAAATAAATAGCAAGTAGGCAATGAAATACAAAAGTTATAAGTTTTACTTTTAAGTTCATGTCTGAAAAGTTTTCATAAAAATATATATATATTTATTTTATATGAAATCTGTGATTTTATACATTTTTTTTACAAGCATTTTCAAAAACCTGAGGTAGTTTTTAAAGACTGTCACAACATTCAGCCATTCTCATTAAATTTGCGGTAGGTTTTGTTCTATTGAACTGTTGACATTTTTATACCAACAATATGAATAAATACTTTTAGGTTAATGAATGTATTTACTTTTTTAATCTGAATTTTGAAAAAGACAAAATGAAAGATTGAGGCCATTTATTGAAGGCAAACATAATTTTTAAAATTAAATTGTTGATTGAGGTGTTTTGAATTTAGGTTCTGTTCAGTTCTTATCAGAGATAATATCCTTATAGGTGCTAGAAATATGTCAGATTCTCGGAGTGGTGGAAATTAACAGGTTAGTTAGACATGTACTCTCTCAATCCACTTTATCAGCTGGTTTGGCACATAATCTGATTATGAGTCAGGTGGGAAATTTCTAAACTACTTCAACACGTAGAAAGACAAGGAACATACCATCTTCAATGCTGATCCATAAGAAATACAAAATCAAACAGTTTACTGGTCTTGGCAGATCTAAGAGGACTAAGAGTTGGAGCAGATTAAAAGGGGGCATATCATACAAAAGCCACTTTTGTAGCCCTTAAATATATTTTGTTGTGTACTTGGAGTCTGTAGGAGTGCAGAAAAGTTAAATTTAGTCTCTCCTGCTCATATTTTTCAGTTTAGTTTTCTCTATTCTCTGTTATGGTTTTTTAAACTGTTACATCACAGTTTTTGCTGCGGAACAGCTAAACAAGGTCATGAATTTCTGGCTACCAACTATGCGTATCCGCCATTTTCATATGATGCTGTGATTTTGAAGTCAAAGCTCAAGTATGATTTAGCTGCATGTGGATATGTCTAAATGTTCAGTTGTTGGGTGTATTCCTTACACCACCACAGCATTGGAACCACTTTGAAGTGTCTGGTTAAGTTTTATTTTTCATTGAAATGTACCAACAATAGTGGGCAGTGGCGGCTGATCCGTAGGGGCACTGAGGTGCCACCCTCCCTGATAAAAGTGGGGTAATGTAAAATATATATTTTTACCAATTCTGTTTTACTTATATATATATATATATATATATATATATATATACATATATACATATCTTATGTTTCTATCGAGGTGCAGCCGAATAGTTGTTGGGTGTATTCATTACACTGAGTTTATTGTGTTTTGACATGACCTCCTGGCCATTGTTTTGATAGCAGTAACATCATGCCTTCTGCTTATGTTAGAGCTGTGTGCTGTTTTTAGCTCCTTGAGGACAGAACCGTACTGCGACTTGAATAGTATTATTACATAAACAGCTTTGCTTTGTTTTTGCTGTTTTTGTATTGTTTCTGCGCCACTAGATAAGTGTATCTCTGCTATCAAACTACAAAAATGGCGGAACGGGTTAAAGTGTGACGCTCTATGACCTGGAGGGGTGTTGGTTTGTGAAGTGCCCCAGTAGTATTTAAAGAGACCGCACCAAAACGAGTTGCTCTCAGACACACCTCAGGTAACAGAGGAGACTGTCGACCTACAATAACAAGGAGTTCAGATCAGAACATTGCAGCTCCATCTTTCAATTACAAGTAAAGGAATTACTAACCATAGTAACTTCACAGACCCTCACTTCAAAAATCCAAACTAACCTTATAAACAACTATGCAACTGTCTCTGGGTATCTGCAACTTTTATCTAAACTGTTTTGACAGTCTCTTCTTGCAGATTAAGTTTGGTTTATTTTATTTCTTTTTTTTTGTAAAGAAAGTTGCTACCTTTGTTGAAGCATGACAAGTAGTTAAGCTTATCAAGATTTTTCTTTCCCTAAATAAAAATAAAGTGTTTTTACGTTTTTTTTCGAAAATTACAGACACATATGGTCACTAGCAAACAACCTTAGACAGAAAATATTTTCTGAAAAGCGCAGAGCGCAGACATCCGCCAAGGCAATATGGTTATTGCTGCATGTCAGCTTCTCTCTATACTGATGAGCTATCCCTCTGGCCACTTCTGGCCACTGCATGTCAGCTACTGACAGGGTGACGAACAATGTTGGAATTCCAAGTTGTTGCACCATGGTCTGGCAATAATGAAGAATCCTTCAAAAATCTTGGATCCAGATGGTTCTCTGTATTACCACCAAAATCTAATCATCTCTTCCTTGTCCTAATACGCACCTTCTCTGAAAATTTAATCCAAGACCCTTCATATCTTTTTGAGATATTTTGCAATCAGGCCAGTGCTTTTATAACCTCCTAGGCCGAGATAATAAGAGAAGTTTGCTCATCAGTAGTTGCTCCCAAAACTTTCACTTGCCAATAACTCAGATCTGGACCTTAGAACATACAGTGTGGACCTAATTATTTATTTTTGTAACCAGCTACTTCTATCACCTTTAGATTTTATGATGTTAGTTGCATAAAAACTGCTGTTAGGCTGGAACAAAGCCCTTTAGTTTAGGGTCTGTAGCAAAGACAGAAATCTGTATTTTCTCCTCCGTACTTCTTCACTTTCAAAAAAGCAAGCAACATCACAAATGGTACAACACAATTTGCCTCATATGGCCCTGGGTGCAGTGTGAATGTCAGCCCTATTCTGCACAGTAGCCTCACCTTTGTTGGAATCAAACAGAATATTTCTCAGTAACCATTATACATATTTTAGCTATAAAAAGTGGTCTCATCTGCTTGGTAAGTGTGTGTTAAGAGGTCTTGGCAAGGTAACTGATATGATCAATGCAGGCACCAAGACCTACTCAGTTCATTGCAAACCCTGTTTTGTGCTTCTCTGTAACTTGACAAATTAGGCTGGTGTGCTCACACTGGACATTGCACATACTAAAAGAGTCCACTGTTGAGACTCGGCATATGCAAGGTTTTCAAAAGCTGCTGTACTTGAGTTTATTGCGTGAAATTGAAGCAAATATAACACAGTGTGAAATGTTATTCAGGCAAGACGAGAAGTAACATATCGGTTGTCGCATGCTATCAATGTCAACTCCCCATCACCAGAATTCTTCCCCAGTTTGGACGGTCTCGAGTGGTGAGCCATGGCTGTCACAATGCTGTCACTCATCCCTACACCCTCTCTTGAAGCCACTGGCTTAAAATGGAACCTTAACATTTGCATTCCGATTAGCATAAAAGTAAGAAAGTGGAACAAGTAGCTTTGAAAGTCATCCAGCAGTGCACATTTTCAACCAGAAGCAGAAAAAAAAAAAAAAAAAAGGGTGGGGGTGGGGGCTGGGGAGGCATGTGTTAAAGAGCTGAGGGCACAGAGCAAACAAGGGAGGACACGTCTGTAATATGAAAGTGGGCTTGACTGCATTTTTGAATCACTGGTGTATGTCTTTTATGAGCTTAAAACTTCACACTGCATGGAAACTCCCAGCTGCAACTGAGGTTCTTAGGCATTCAGAATGTCACTTTTAATGACATTCCCCTCTGTGATCTGATCCTGCTGATCAAAGATATCTTGAGTTTAAGTTAACATGTTAATAAAGATGTGTGGAAATGGAGAACAATTTGTTTGCAATGTGCTGTTTGGTGTAATGAAAGGTGGAGTGTAATAGTTTAAGATGTTTTTTTTCACTGGGCTTGTGAAAGGCCTTTCCATGGGTGTGTAGGACGCACAGTTTGGAAAAGTCTTGTTCCTCTGCTGTTCACAGGTCAATGCAGGGGGTAAATCAAGTTTTGTTGGTTTAAGGGACTTTGGGATGTTAGAGCTGTAACTGATACCTCTGGAACTTGTGGGGAATAATTTTATAAAACCCCCTGTACATTATCTATATAAAATGAGAAAAATGGTAAAGATCTATTGAATTTGTCCTTGTCAAAAGGAAATCCTAAATACATAATATGGATTATTCATTTCCATTGGTTTCCCTTTACGTGGAGCAAGTTAGTTAAATGATCCTAAATTACATATCTATGAGTGTAAGTTACTTACTGGTTTGTGTCATGTCTTTTTAATTCCATGTTGCAGGGATGCATCCTCCTTTAAGTACAATAATAAATGTTGGTGTTACTAAGGTTTAATGTTAAGGGCTGTTCTGTTTCCACTATACAGTCTTCCTTTATGCTATATTATCAGAAACTATGACAATCACTTCTATATGCAGCATTATAAACAACATTTAATTTCCCTTTGGGATTAATAAAGTATTTTTGAATTGAATTGAATTGAATTGATTTATCTATCAATGAAACAGAAAAACAACACCCAGTACTGAATAACCAGTGTTCACTTGGAGATATACAAAACAGAATAACCAGTTGGTTTTTACTTTTCATTTCGGGAAAGTAAAAAAAAATGTCACTATCTAGTCTTACACACACTTGTTATGGCATTGCCCTGGCTTATTGTGCTACTGTGAAAAACAAGTTGACTACTTTCTTTCAGGATTCATCTTTCACTTCAGATATTACAGAAGCCACCAAGCTATCTCCATGACTTCAACATGAAGCAGATAATAATCTATGCTTTCATCTCATGTAATAGTTACATTTTAAATTCAGATTTCTAAAAATGTTGTAATCAAGAAAGTGGAAGCAAGATTGTTAACAGTTACTGCTAAGAGAGATATAAGACCCAGATTTTGGCTTTTCAACATTGACTCTTTTTCAGTTTTAAACAATATTACAAATCTTCCTTTGGAGGGATCAATTGCTAAGCTCAGTTTTATCATACAGTTTTTTGTTCTTTATCAACCCTTAAGAATAATTCTTTGTTACTTCACTGGTCTGCTGGTTATCACCAGAACTCCCAATAACAGAATAAGAGGTGGTGCAAAAGGTTTTCAAGGCTCCCACTTTGGATTGAGCATCCTTGTCTTCATTTACATGCAACCTTAAAACTTCACTCAGTGAAGTAACCTGTTTAATTATATTTATTGTGTAAAAGTTTTACTGTTACATATGTTGTTTTTTTTTTTTATCTTGTCTTTTTACCCCTTTTGTTTTTTTCTTGATTTTGTCTGTTGGGACCCAGCCATGGGTTACAACATTCAACAACGTTCTTACATAAAGTCCAGTAAGAACTTTTCTGGAACTTTCAAAATAATTAACATTAACTTACTTCCAGCACAGCCAGGAACAGGAACAAGAGGGGTAACAGCAGACTTCCCGTGATGTCACTGTGTCTTTGTCGTTTGGCCGGCGCAGCTAAACCCCTTTCCCAAAGCTATGAAGGTTAGTTGCAAGTTAATCCCTTTTAGAATTTAGTTAGCAAATCATTCTTTAAAATGTTTAATATGTTTGACTTTGAGTTGACTTATTTTTCTTAATATATTCTTGTATTTTAAGAAATTGTGTGAATTTATTCTCTGCTTGTACAGAGTTTTGCTGTTCAATAAAACCAGAGCTTGGCTTATCTCTTTCAATTTTCTCCTAACACCACTGGTATTCACAGGACAACTCTTAACAGATCGCAATATTATTTAATAAAATATTAAAGTATTAATATTAAATATTAAATAATAAATTCATATTAATAATCACAACATGTCTATATCAGGGATGACACATATAAGGATTTTTTCCCCCTTTAACTCTGATTGTTTTGAACTTTCCTGCAGCAGCATTTTCAATTTTATACCTAAATGACCTAATTTGCCCTAAACTTTGTACTTACTTATGCATTGTAACATAGTCCGATCAGACTTCCCTGATGCCAGTGTGTGATACAAGTGTGTCTCCCTGTTACTGCTAAAACAGCTCTGACCCATTGAGGCATGGACTCCCCTAGACCCCTGAAGGTGTTCTGTAGTATCTGACATCAAAACACCTGGCACATTTCACATATGCTCAATTGAATTTACTAACATCCAAATTGATGACAGGACCGAAGGTTTAATACCAGAACGCTGGCCAAACCATTACACTGCCAGCTTACCTTATTCCCATAGTGTATCCCTGTGCTATGTGCTCCCTAGGTAAATGACACACATGTAAAGAATAACGTGATGTGCACTTTATAAGGTGTGTTCTCTGTACACACTAGGTTTAGTAGCTATTTTGACATGCAGAAAAGGAACAACAGCTATCAACAGTCATGATTATGATTATGTTTTTATTTTGTTTCCATAGTGATATTTGGTGATAAGTGGGCAGAACACATTATACTTCAGGTTACAATCGCCTGGTCTTAGGGACCGATGCATTATTGTTAATTTAAGTGTTTTTGATATGTATATTTTATGAACATGCAGAAATAGAAATAAGCGCTTTTGTTTGTTTAATCTGGTTGAAAGCGTCAAATAATTTAATGCATAAATCTTCCTTGAGGGCATGCAGAGCAGGAAAATTAAATGTGGCAACAAATTTATGTTGAGTGTCCATGTTGGTGTTTTAGAACAAATTTGGAAAAGACAGCAAGCTGAACACAAGGTAAATCAGATGTGAGACCTCTTTCATTTTTTTGGCCACAGGGTTTCATGTTTATCTCTCACAGTATAGAAATTCTAATTAATCTTGGGAAACTGCCCCAAGTAACATTATGTTTTGAAGAATTACTGCTGCATGTTGCTGTAGTGCAAGAGACAATATGATGTGCTGCAAGGTTGTGACTCAACATTTCTAGGAGCTGTAACTGGAGGCAATGTTCAAAATACTTTGAGACAGATCTCTTGGAGCAAAGACAAAGCAATTTCTACTATAGCAACTTTGTGTTGCTCTATGAAAAATATAGCTGGGTGAGAAAAAGTAAGATTAAATAGACTGGTAGATTTGCTATAAACATAATCTATCCACATTGATTCAATAAATCAGTTAATTTGTGATTATTGTGTAGACTCATCATTGGAGATACAATAACCTTAATATACTTTGAAAGCTATCTTGAGTTTGTAAACTATAAAATATTTATATAAATTAGCTTAAGGGTTAGGGTTAGGATTAGGGTTAGGGTAAAGTACAATACAAGCTTTATCCCTGTGCAATAACTTTGTGAAGCAGGTTTTACCAAATCTGCTATTTTAGCCTAAAGTCATTTTGCAGGTTTTTAAATGATTAATAGAAGCAGGACTAGCAATACTGTCTTCAGGCCAAGGCTACAACCTTATCATGCCATCACCTGTCTGATAATGCTTCTAGTAATTTATTGTTACGCTGTACGTGTTGCAGCTGCCAAAAACCATCCATTTCAGTAAATACTGCACCATGGTCAGGACCCTGTGTATTTCAATGTTTCCTTTTTAATATACTATAACATTGAACATAATACAGGATCAGTACCTGTGTGTTTGTTGTGTGTGCTTTGTCTTATAAAACCCACAGTTTGTCATGGTAGATGGGCACTCACTCTGAGCCAGGGTTTGCTGGAGGTCCTTCATGTTAAAGGGGAATTTTCTTTTCGCTGTCGCTACATGTATGTTCAGTATGAAGGATTGTTGCAAAGTCAACCGCACAAGGCAAACCTCTGGATTTGCTTAGATAAAAAGCTTTTAACCAATGTGAATAATAAACTAAACTTCACTGCATTGTTTGATAACTAGGATCAATTTGGAACATCTGTAACTGACTTGGAATATGTCTCTATGATTGAATTGAAGTGACTTTTTTTGTAAAGTGCCTTGAAATAACATTTATTGTGAATTACGTGTGAAGTACGTTTAATGTTAAATATAAAAGGATTCTCATATAATGTTTGATAAACAAGATTCTAAACTACAGTGGTCCACAGGTGCAAACGCCCTGCAAACGGCGAAAATGCACTACAAGCACATTAATGATGCAAACTCCACGATTTATGAACTCCAAAACACAAAAAAACAATGCATCAGAAACCAAGTACTATGGTACCAGACCCTCAGTGAGGACGGGAAATTTTCCCCTGATGAAATTTATCATAGAACAGCAGCATAATTACATTGGTCATTTTAGTGGTCGACTCCCTCTAGTGGTCTGGTGCACCTCCGTTTTGTGGAGCGAGTTTTAACTTGCTGTTGTTTTTATTATTTGCTGTAGTTTTTGTATATGCAGCATTCTCCCTTTTGCTTTTGTCTATTTTCTCTGATTACAGCATTTTTATTTTGCAGGGTTTTAATGTTGCATTGGTTTTTTTGTTTGTGTGTTTTAGAGTTAGCATCATTTATGTGTTTGCAGCTCGTTTTTCGCTGCTTGCTGTGGGTTTGCACCTGTTGGCCACAGTACTAAACATAAAGTATTTACTGTAATGATGATTTCTAAGATTAATGACCAGTTTACTATGATGGTGATTTGAGAGCGGGAAGTGGTTAAGTTTCTTGTTAGTATAACTAATAGGCTCAAAGGCCTTCATTTGGGAACAATTAAATATACCATTTTATCATTACTCCAGTCCTGTACTGCATTCACTTATGATGTGGAGATCAAGTTAGAAAAAGGTAAGTGAATATAATAAAAATAACCAGCTCTAGATAGACACTTAGCTTTCTTAGCAAAGACAAGAGCGAGAAAAGAACATGGTGAATAGATGAATAATTTGATAATAAAAACCGGTAAACTTGCAATTGCGGGCATTACATAGAAAACCACCAAAATAACATAAACAGAGAAGAACCAGATACAATCTAAAACATCTAACATAGGAATCCAGGGAAGTAAAAAAAACCTAAAACACCAGAATGAATCCAATTATTCTGAATGAACTGGCAGTTCAAAGAAAGTAAACAGAACACAAACTCAAAACCCCAAACACAGATTATGACAGTTGATTCCCATTCCAGACAATATTTCCCAAACATTTTTCCTAAATAAGTATGGCTAATTTAACAACATCAATTATCCCAAAGGTTTGTTTTTATTCAGCAACTCATTCTTGAAAATATTATTTTATTAAATTAATATTTTATCTACTTTTCTGATTTTGCATTGTGATTGGTTGTTTGGGGGTTTACTAATTATTGTTCTTAGTTAGTCCTAAGACTACTTTAACCTCATTTCCAGGTTCCTCAAGACAAACCTTGCTTTTCAAACATAGATAACAATGAATGGTAATATTGAACAATTTCATTGGTCATGGTTTTTAATCATTTTATTAATTCCCTTGTTCCTTTATTTGCATATAATTCATTAATTTCTGTTGGGACACCAGCCATGGGTTACAACCTTAAAAGCCAGTAAGAAGTTTTGTGGAACTTTCAAAATAAATTGCAATAACCTACTTCCAGCACAGCCAGGAACAAGAGCAAGAGGGAGTAACAGCGGACTTCCCGTGACGTCACTGTTTGAATGAAAACCCAATCTGATGGAAGGACAGAGGTACCGCAATACAAAGCCGCTCTGCGTGAAATTATGCCCGGGCCAGCAGAACGAGTCCCCCCACAGCTACTGAGGTTAGCTGCAAGTTAGCCATGTGTTCACTGTGGATGCTTTCCTCAACTTCGTTGCCCAGGACAACTTCTCCTCAGCACGGTTAACGTAAGAGATAGTGTTTGGGTAGAGAAAGTTAGTTTAGAATGAAATCATCTGAACAATGTTCGTATTATGACGTTTGGTTTTGTTTGTGTTGAAAACTCAGCTATCTTAGTGCGAGCAGATTAGCTGTTCAGCGCATGTGCTCAGTTTATGTGTTCTGTGTTTGTGTTTTTAAAGTTAAGACAAACTTTATTTAAAGGGTGATTTTAAACACAGAACATCGGCCTTAACCCTTTTATTAGTGGTATTTTAAAAGGTATGTGTTTGATTCTGATGATAAGCTTCTTTGGTCATCCCAACCGCTAACAGCTAAGAACACGTGCTTGCCTACTTTGAGTCAGCTAAAGATCATTTACCCAAAAAGCTTGTTAGTTTCAAACTAGGAAATATTATTTCCCTAAATATTATTTTACTAAACTTGATAACTAAGTAAACACCATTAAGACCCATTTATCCAGAAATATTTGGTTCTTATGAAAAATACTATTTCCTTAAATATTATTTTAATATTTAAAGGTGGCTAATTAAACACATTTAAGAATTGGTCATCCAGAAGGTTGATTTTATTCAGCAAATTATTATATTTTTTATGTTTTCTCAAAATGTTTTATCTGATCTTGCATTGTGAATGGTTGTTTAAAGGTATGCCAATTACTGCCTAAGTTAGTTCCAAAACTAACTTAACTTAATTTCCAGATTCTTCAAGATAATCCTTGGTTCTCAAACTTCGGTCATGGTTTTCAACCATCTTTGATCAACTTGTTTATATTGTACATAGCCCATTAGTCTTCCTTATTCTTTCATTCTGCTTGGTAGTTTAGTTGGGTTGTTTTAGCATAGTAAAGAGTTTGTTGATTGAAATATGTTTGACTTTGAGNTAATCCTTGGTTCTCAAACTTCGGTCATGGTTTTCAACCATCTTTGATCAACTTGTTTATATTGTACATAGCCCATTAGTCTTCCTTATTCTTTCATTCTGCTTGGTTGTTTAGTTGGGTTGTTTTAGCATGGTAAAGAGTTTGTTGATTGAAATATGTTGACTTTGAGTTGACTTAATGAACAGTTTGCTGTTCAATAATGCCAAAGCTTGGCTCATCCCTTTCAATTGTGTCCTAATATCACCGCCTTATTGGGCTGGTATTCAAAGGACAACCCTTAACAGACCGAAATATTATTTAATAAAATATTAAAGTATTCATGTTAAATAATATATTCATAATCACAACATTTCTTTTTTAGTTCCTTTTGCTTGGTAGTTTAGTTGGATTGTCCTAGTATAGTAAAGAGTTTGTTAATTGAAAAATGTTTCACTTTAAGTTGGATTATGTTTGTAAATAAATTATTATATTTTGTGAATTTATTCCATGTTTGTTCAGTGTTTGCTGTTCAATAATGCCAGAGCTTGATTCACCCTTTTTTTCTATTGCCCTAATACCACTGGCTAATATGTTATCCTGTATTGGATAGGTTGGTACACATGTGTGGTCAGAACCTAACCCACCCAAGACTGTGGAGATGATGGTGGACTTTCGGAGAACATACCAACCCAAACCCACCCCCTTCGTCCATCTCAGTGTGGTTTGGCTCATCCACAAACTGGACTGGTCCAGAGTGCAACGGACAATCAGGTGTGCAGAAAGAATGATCGGGGCTGACCTTCCCTCTATCCAGGACTTATACAGGTCTAAGGTCAGGAAAACAGCAGCCAAAATTCCTGCAGACCCCACACACCTTGCACATAAACTTTTTGTACTTTGACCTTCAGGACGGCGTTATGGAGCACTGTTTCCTAGACCGGCCACCACAGAGTCAGTTCCTTCCCCAAGGCTGTTTCTCTGATAAACACTTGACAGAGTTCCAGAACAGCACGCATACTTGGACTGATATCACATTATCTTCTCTATAAAGTTAGTACATTTTAAAGATATTTAATATTTTTTATTTCCATTTATATAAAAAAAAAAATCTTCAGAGATGTGTACCATAATCAAATTCCTAGTTTGTGAGCAAAAATGTGGCAATAAAGCTGATTCTGATGTTCTTTTTTTGAAATGCTGTGTTAGTTTTATGTCCTGTGTAACAGTAGGCACAACTACCAAAGAGTTCCATTTTTGTCTTAAGAGGCTACAAAATATTTTTTGTAAACTCACAAGTAATTATATTTTCACATGAAGCTTAACTAATTCGGATTGCTTAGTTTCCCTAATAAATACAATCATAATTTGTAAACTGTTTTATATTTACTCAGGTTATCTTTGTCTGATATTAAAATGTGTTTAATTATCTGAAAGATGGACTGCTCGGTGTTAGCAATTGATAGCATGATTTTCTTGCGGAAAGAAGGTCCTGTGCATGAATCCTGGCCAGGGCCTTTCTGCATGTTCTTGCCATGTTTGTATGGGTTCTCACTGGGTATGCAAGCTTCCTCCAACTGTCTAAAACTATGCATTTTAAGTTAAGCGGTCTCTACAGTATAATGTGTGTTTGGGTATGAATATTTGTTCAGTGCTACTCTGTGTAGCCCTGTGATGGACATGCCCAAGGTTTACCCTGCCTCTTGACCAATGGTCTTTGAATATTGGCACCAGCTCCCCCATGACCTTGCACAAGTAAACAATTATAAAAAGTGGATAGATGGGTGGAGCAAATACTTTTTACAAGACTATCCCAAGCAGCTTTATAAGACTGTAGCCAACCAGTTTCTAGAACAACATTGTTTTA
Source organism: Characodon lateralis (assembly GCA_036250325.1). Classification (NCBI taxonomy): domain Eukaryota; kingdom Metazoa; phylum Chordata; class Actinopteri; order Cyprinodontiformes; family Goodeidae; genus Characodon; species Characodon lateralis. The sequence continues at coordinate 17,434 of JAHUTJ010042212.1, forward strand.
ACTGATGAGGCCAAATTGGTGTTATTTGGTCATCTCTTTCTTTACTAAAGAAAAAACAAAGCTTTAAAACATAAAAAAAAAAAAAGAAGGGGGCTTGTTCCGGGCTGCTTTGCTGCCTTTGTCACAGAGAATCTGTGCATGGTATCATGAAATCTCAAGACTACCAAAGCATCCTGGAAAGAAAAATACTATCCAATGTCAAACTCAGCCTCAGTCACAACCTCGAGAGTTATGAATACTCCAACAAGGTGACAACTCAAAACATACTGCTAAAGGCACTCTTGGAATGGCTGAGAAGAAAAAAAAAAATCTTGGACTGACTTTGCCCAGGAAGAGTAGGTCAAACTACCTGGTGGTGAATACAAACGTCTCATTGCGAAATAGTGATTGGCTCTTGGAAATTAAGTCTCTTTGACTATTTTTCCAAATCATCCTTTCTTTCTACATGACTAATACGCTTTATGCTAAAATAAATTTACTCTCCCTCCAATACTTTTGTAACATTTTTATTTGTTCACCATTTTTGTTACAGTTCTAGTTATACTGCATGAACTTTTTTTTCATGTTTCAGCCACTAAATTAACACTGCTTCTCACCCACTGACCACTTGAGATAAGCACCAGCCCCTTCCAAGACCCTGATCAGGATTAAATGTTAGTATAAAAACGATGGAGCCTCGTTTTATCTCCAAAGTTTGCAAGATTTATAGGACATCAGGGAAAACCCACTATTATTAGTGTGAGTCACCAAGCTCTGGATGGTTGAAGTAGTTTGGTTAATACATTCACAAACATTTCTTTCTGTTGTTCAAGCACAGTCCTATTACTGGTGATTGCTTGTTAACTTGATCAGTGGCAAGGTTCTGGTGCAATGTCTGCTGGGTTCAAGCAGAGTGAGCAGATGCTTTCATAATGACGATATTAGCAACTGGACCCAAGCACAGCAAGAGACGTTGGTGGATTTGACAAAGATTTGGGACAACTAAAATTCTTGGTGCATTGATTTCTTTCATTTGAATAAAGCTGTTTTAGAACAGGGTTAGTTGTACAACTAGTGAAGCACTGAATAATAAAAAGAGCCAAAGAAAACAGGCTTTAGTGTTACCCAGCAGGCCAGTGCAACAATTTTCCTTGTGGACTGAAGCCCAGAGAAGATTGTGGTAATGAGAACATGAGTAACAGCTTGCCAAATAAGCTGGGGACCAGGAATGACCACCTGGGGGAACCAAAGAAACAAGGGACTGAACAGAAACAGACTGATGAGGAGAAGAAAAGAAAAAATATAAATACTGCCATGTTGAGGACAGTGGAGATTTGTGTCGGGGGTCTGCAGCTGAATGTCAGCCATTCAGCGCATATTAAATCGGCAAAACGTTCCAATAGCTCCTTGAGACGCAGATCTAAAGCCTTCAGTGATCAATATTATTTATTTCCTATTTAACAAAACAGTAAGGCCTCTCTGAACCTGCATAGGGTGATCACTAGTGTAATCTGAATGGATTTATTTAAGTGTAAATCTTATATACACCTGCCAGAAACTTGCTGGACAAACATCATTTTGTTGGTGCTGTCAAGGAGCGTGAAACGATCCTAATACTACAAAGGTCTAAAATACTACTTGAATTACGTTTATCAAAGTGGGTTAAGATGCACGATAACATGCTCTGTAACTCCTATTCGTCCACTTACCTGTTGATGATCACCTCACAATAAATGAAAATTACTACTACTGTTTAGATTTGTCATCTTAAATAATGCTCCTTAAAAGAATTATTGTTTATCAGAAGCCATGTCAGGAGGTGATAAAGGTAATCACTGAATAGACTACTACCATCTGAAAATTCATCCATTATTTAATCTGGTGTTTAATTTTTTTGTTACATTTTTCATTAAGTATTTTCAGCACTGTTAAATCACCTGACAAAGTATTATAATCAAATAGTCACATGCTATTTGAAAGAGTCAAATGAAGAAATACTGGTGTAATTTGTTCTAATAACTGAATGAAAGCATAACAAGATCACTTTTTTAATACTTTAATGAAGTCTTGCAATCACATAAAAGATGACAGTGTAACTACTGGACAGAATCCATCAATGTCATGTGACTTCTAATGAATAGCAAAATCAAAATGTTGAAAGCAAATATTTAGAATTTATTACATGCAAGGACACAATTGTTAAAATATAAAAGATGAGTGTATGCTTGAAATAAAAAAAACTGTTTGGTCATTAAAACAAGTAGTACCTGGTTTGCAGGGCACCCGTGGACTACTGTAGTTTAGAACCTTGTTTATCAAACATTGTATGAGAATCCTTTTATTTTGTAGTTTTCACTGTGCTGGAAAATGTTCTGGAGATGCAAGGAATCATCCTGGGTGCTCAGAAAATGAGAAATAAATATCTGGGCCCATCAGAGACTTTTTTTTTTTCTTTAACCGTGTCCTGGCCGGGAGGAGACATCAGAGACTCTTTGATGTCAAGGGCTTCTACATGTAGGCTATGAAACTTTAAATGCTCTTTTCTTGTCAGTCCGAAATACAAATTTGTAAAAACAAACACAAATGCTGATGATATATATATATATATATATATTTTTTTTTTTTGTAGTTTCTATTAATAGTACAACATCCCAGCATTTTTCAAAGTCAGTCATTGGTTTTGATTTTGGTGTGCCACCACAAGATTTTTAATGGCCCTATTTGGCCTCCCCTGTGGAACATTTTGCAGGGCGCCACTGATCCTGAGGTGTAATACAGTACTCACACTGGTCTAAAGCCAGTGATGTTACTTTTGTTGGATGCTACTAAGTGCTAATGCAGTGAACATTTTCTTACAGGGAGTCTGGGGATTTCCTCTGAGATGAGAATAGCCATTATTTCTGCCAGGCTGATAGTGAAGAAACATATGCGGATTCAAGATCAGCTAATTATCAGCTCTCAGCATAATTAAGGCTTATAGATGAGCAAACATAATTAGTAAGCATTATGCAGATATAATGGGGAGAATGAACAGGTGAACATGTTTTCAGTCCTTTGTTTAGTAGCTAAGAGTGTACGATAATGAGGAAGGAGGATAAAAGTTGATTAGTAATGACCTAAATGTGTCCTCACATGGCTTTGATACAAAAGAGAAATTGCAAAAATTTAGCTTTTATACTGGAGTGATCTGTATTATTAATTAATCAAAGTCAGTTTGGGTCATGTTTGACTGTAAAAGCTCTTGATGTGGCAGTAATACATTTGACAGACCAAGTCAAGTCAAGTTTATTTATATTGAATATGTGACAGCAACAAGGCACCCAAGGCGCTTCACACAAGGAAAAACATTACAATGATACAGAAAATCAAGCAACAGAGGTAATAAAAAAAAAAAATTAAAATAAAATAAAGAGAATAGAATGATGGATAAGAAAATGAAAGGAAAATTGGACTGAAAACGTAACTAATAATGTTTAGATGGCACAGTCAAAGTCCACTCTAAACAAACAAGTTTTTTATTTTGATTTAAATCAACTTTGGGTTTTGGCGCTTTTCTAGTTTTATGGGAGTTTATTCCAGATTAGTGGAGCATAAGAACTAAAAGCTGCTTCTCCATGTTTGGTTCTGGTTCTGGGTATGCAGAGTAGATTTGAGCCATAAGACCTGAGAGGTCTGGGTGGTTGATACACTGACACCA
>JAHUTJ010042213.1:0-21100 GCA_036250325.1 Characodon lateralis
TATTATATTGTAGATATGTTTATACTGTTTAATTTGTATTGTATTGCACCGACTACGCCAAAACAAATTCCTTGTATGTCCAAAAACGTACTTGGCAATAAAGCTTTTCTGATTCTGATTCTGATTTAGAAGGACAGAAATAAAAACAACAGATGAAACTGAGTCTTCACTTGTTCTAGTTGACAAGCTAGTGTTAGCAATGCAACACAGCTAGCTGCCATAGGAAGTATTAAAGGTAGTAGTTTAAAACTTCCACAACGCATTGCTTCAAAAACTGTGTGATTGTTTATGACTTTTATAGAAATTTTTGACACACATTAACCATTCTGGAAGATTTTGTAGTGAGTATGCCTCAGTTTTAAATGATTGGGAGGACATTGCTTTATATTAGGGATTACAATAAGGATTACTAGCTACCATTACTTAAATTCCTCTGTTACCTAAGTTCATGAGATAAAAAGGCGTGAAAAGCTAAAGCACTAATATACATATAAATGATGCCTGCATTTGTTCTGACAATTGTATCTTCAATTTTCTTAAGGCATTAGGTTTGTTACATTTAAAATTGTACAATTTAAGATCTGTTTTCTCTGTGCTTATGAAAAACTGCATTCAGGGTATAAGAGAGATTGTCTACATTATCAAGCTGAATGAATGACAGATACACTCACTGTCTACTTGATTAGGTAAGACTTGCTAGAACCAGGTTGAACCCTCTTTTACCTTCTAAACTGCCTTTTCAATTTTTCATGGCAGATATTCAGGTCTCACAGACATTCCCCAGGGATTTTGGTTTATATCAATATGGTAGTATCACACTTGCTGCAGATTTTACAAATTGTGGTCACAAAAAGATGGCCATGGTCGGCCACAATATTGAGGCAAGCTGTGGTATTTAAACAATGTTCAACTGTTACCAAAGGGTCAACGGTTCAAGAAAATACCCTCCAAATCAGTACACCACTTTCATCATCCTGAACATCTGATACAGGGCAAGATGCTTACACCAAAATATGACCCTACCATTATGGTTCCAACTGAAAGCAAGACTTATTACACCAGGTAAGGTTTGTATATTCTGTTATTGTCCAATTTGGGAGAGCCTGTGTGAAGCTTACATTAGAGGCACCCATGGTGGTCCTGTGCTGCTATAACCCATCTGCTTCAATGTTCAATGAGATGTTTGTTCAGAGATGGTATTCTCCATACCTCCGGTTTACCAAGTGTTTATTTGAACTTCTTTTGGCTTTTCAGCATTTTGAACCAATCTATCTATACTTCACTCACCTGGGAAACTAATAGATGTTTGAAATTTAAGAAAATCCCAATTGATCATCCATTTCTAAAATTCTCAAAGCATTAATCTAGCACAAAGACAATGCTATGTTCTTTGTCACCTCATGCATGAGCAGGTTCTCATTCTCAGCTTGAATATCAGCAAGTGTCCTTCTCCACATCTTTCATCATTTGGGTTAATGTGTGTTGTGAGTGTTTCTACTAGTTTGTTTAACTTTGAAGGGTTTAAATAAGAGCAGATTTGCAGATGAAAATGCTCCTGAGGCAACGACATCATGAGTGATGATTTGTTGTTCCAGTAGTGATTCTGGTCATATAAAAGCAAGGATGAAGCATAAAGCTGAAACAGCAACATCAAATTTTATAAGCTTTGAAAGGCAGTGTCAAGAAATAAAGATGAAGCTCGAACTAATTTAGCATATTTTCAGAAAGATATCTTTGTAACCTTTAATTTACTTTCTGAGGGTAGGTATAATTAAGAACAGGTTCCATCAGTGCGAGGAAAATAAGTATGGTTCACACTTTGACATGTCCAGTCTTGGTCAATTACCTTGTTTCAACCTTTTCAATTACATGCTCATCAGGTTCTAAGCAAAGATTGTATGAAGACTTTGATAGTGTAAGACGATTTTCCTTGTCGCTATAGCCCTAATTGAGTCTCATCAAGCTGCTGATTGGATTCTGATAGGAATCCCTGTCAATTTAGAGCTTGTAATTATAATTTCTTTTTTAATCAAATTAAAGCAATCAGCAGTGTTAAAGAGATGTATTTCTACAGTCCTTTTATTGATCGTACCGAACATTGGCATTTATTTTTCACAACGTGGACCTTAAATGAAATTAATGTGGTACAATAGCATGATGTGTGATTACCGAGGCATGGATTAAAATTAATTTTATAGGGTTTTTATTTCTCAGTTTTTGAATGCATGTTTTCCTAAATGCGATGTAAAAAAATATGTTTGGGTCCTTATTAGGTCTAAATTAGATAAATAGTGGCTCGGATTAACAACATAATGCTGAATTAAATGGCTGCTGCTTCAATAGGTACAGAAATGGCAGCCTAATGCTGTTGATGTAATGCATTTGATTGAATGACCATCATTAGCATAAGTACTTCTGTAAAAGCAGAGGTTTTGTCAGTTTGTTGGTCTGGAGCAGTGAGATGTGTGCTAACACAATGCCAAGAAGAAACAATGTTAGCAATTATCTCAGTGAAGCGTTTGTGGCTCCAACTCAATTAAGGAAGGGTTATAGGACTGGTTTTAAAATTGTTTTAAGTGTCTCAATGTACAGGGGAAAAATATATATACAGAAAAGGGAAATATTTTACCCCTTGGGTCAGACTCTGCGATGCTAAGAGAGACATAAAAACTGCATCTGAAAGTCTGCAGACCTAATTTAGCATTGTACAATTTAGAGTTCATGAACATAATATTTGAAAAAAATATATACAGCGCTGCGTGGAAAGTAATTTTTGAGCCCACTACAAAAGTATTCATACCCCTTGAACTTTTTAACTTTTTTCATATTGCAATCAAAAACTTCACTATTTCTGTTGGGATTTCATGTGATAGACCAGGAGTCTGCCACCTGCAACTCCGGAGCCACAAAGGCTTTTAATAACTTTGGCTAAAAATGATAAAAAAAAACTTTTTTTTTTTTTAAATATAGATATAATACCATTTTCATTTTTCATTGATTGTTTTGGATTTCCACAACAGAATTACTCTAAAAATCCCAGTTATATATTATTTTAGCTCTATTTAGGGTTGGAAACTATCTTCTTTTATTTATATAATTTTCTAAATATATCAAAATCCCAAAATGTACCCATCCCCTTTTCATGTTTTTCTTTAATTTAAAATCTAAAAATAGAAATAAAATGGTGGTTCTTTCAAAATGACAAAAAATTTAATATTGTAGATATTTACCAAAACCTAAAAAGATCATGTAACATTTGGGGCTCTAAACGAGGTTTATTTAGCTAAACTTAGAACAAAAATGGTTCTTTGGACTGTAAGGGTTGCAGACCTAAGTGATAGACAAACATTGCATAATTCTGAAGTTAAAGAAAATTCTCCATTTGCATTCAGCTTCCTTGAGTCAATGCTTTGTAGAAGTAGAAGAACCTTCTGTTGCAATAACATCTTAAGACTTTTGGTGTATGGTTCTACCAGCTTTGGACTTCTACAGTCTGAAGTCTTTGCCCATACTTCTTTGCAAAACAGTTCAGCCTCAGATTGGATGGAGAGCATTTTTGAATATCACTTTTCACGTCCTGCCACAAAGTTGGATTTAGGTCTGGATTTTGACTGGGCCAATCTAACGAATGAATGTGCTTTGACCTGAACTTTTCCAGTGTAGGTCTGGCAGTATCTTTAGGATCGTTGTCCTGATGTGAAGCAGAACAATGACCCTAAACATTGTCTGATTGCCCTGGATAAAGCTCCATCCAACTACACTTCCAACTACCATTTTCAATATGGCACAGGTGTATGTGGCAGGCCGTCTCCCGCTATCAGTTCTGTTAATTATCTTGTTGTTTGTGACCCTTGGCATAAGTGAAATCAAGTCACTTTAGGTGTATGATTATCAAACATTATTGGATCTAAGGATTTTTGTTAATGATGTGGTAACTTTTAATACCTGGGAACATAAAATCTTCCCCCAGTTTCTGTAGAGAATTCCAGCCCACCTATGCTGGGCTCCGGCACTGCCCTCCCTCCCTACACCTGCTAAAGAAAAGCATCCCGACAGCACGTTGCTTCCTGTGTTAAACAGTAGGGAGGGTATAATTAGGATGATATGCAGTATTAGTTTTCTGATACTAATTGCATGTTACATACAAGCCAATCAGCCAATCAAAGATTTTTTTTATCCAGCCAAGCTCATTCTTAATTTTTTTTTTTTTTTTGACTTTATATAACTTTCTTTCAGCTAGTAAATGGCCTTTACTTGTAAAGCTCTTTATATAGTCCGAGGACTCCAAAGCACTTTACACTACAATCAGTCATAAGCAAGGCTGCCATACAATCGGAGCCACTGGGCCCTCTGACTAACATCAGCAGCCAAGGTGGGTGAGGTTTCTTGCATAAGGACACAACGACTGAGACAGATAGAGCGGGGGTTCGAGCAGCAACCCACTGGTTACAGGACTGACTTCTACCACCTGAGCCACAGTCGCCCCTTCAACAATAGTCCTTTTTTTAGGAGCTGTGGGAGATGCTCAAGCTTGGGATGTTATTTTATAACCTAACCCTGCTTTAAGAATCTCAATAATGTGATCCCTGATCTATTTGGTGTGTCCCCCCGTTTTTGTGATGCTGTTTGCGCTCCAATCTTCTCTAACAGACCCCTGAAACCTTTATGGCACAGCAGTATTAATACTGATATTAAATTACATACAAGTGGACTTTTTACTAATTAGATTACCTCTGAAGGCAATTGTTTACAGTAGCTTGAAACGACTTAAAGTAGTTGTAGGTTTTGTGGGTGTAATGTGACAAAAATTAAAAAGGTTAGAGGTGGCTTCATGAATTTCCTTCCAAAGAGTCCTGACCTCAACATTATTAAAACAGCATGGAATCATCTTGACCGAGAATGGAATGACAAATAACATCAAAAAAGAAAAACTGTTTAGCATTAAAAGAAGTAGAGAACAGTAACAAGACTTTTAACGTATCTGTCCTTAAAACACGAAGGTGAATTAGCAGGTAGACTCACCATGGTTAATACTGCCATGCGAAATAGGAAAAATAATAAAATGTTCTCATTCCATTTCTGAAGAGAGATGCTTCAAAAGCCCATGACACACAAACTGTACATGAGAAACTCATTACATGCTTATTACCAGGCAATTAAGCAGAACTCAGTATAAGTGCCAGTTCAAAAGATGTGTGACAGAACTTACAGTGCTGCATATTAAGATAAAATTGATCTTGGCACTGTACATGTTTAATGCAGTTATAAAATGTGCTCTTACACAGTGCTGCTAAAGAAAGTGTTTGATAACTGATCATAAGTATGACCCCATGTATAAAAGCAGGAATTTTTAAAGTATACTGGTATGGAACATATATGTAAATGTTAATAGAACATAAAGGAGGAAATACATCAACAATGATGATAAAAAAGAAATTGTTGGTGCCCAGCAATCTCTAAAGGGCTAAACGGCTAGTTTACAATGGGCATGGCACAATGCACAATGGGCATGGCAAGAGGAAGTGTAAAGGCTTGGAGCAATGACAACAGGTGAGCTTGAATACTGAAGTATGAGTAGAAAATTGCAGGTGTAAGTAATCAGATATGTAGATCAACATAGTCAGAAGAGCTGAGGGAGGGAGACTAATTAACACGAGACACAAAGAAACCCAGGTAAACAGCTAACAGAAATCTAACAGGAAATAACTCTAGTTTGCTAGTTTATTTTTGTGTTCTGTTCTTTGTACATCTAAACACAAAATAATGAACTAAAATGTCAACACATAGAGAACAACAGGGAAATGAAGAAAACAGAGACACCAAATAAACCAGAAAATCCAAACACCTAAGGATCATACACACTGAGAAAGATGACTTACAAGAGGAAAACATTAAAGACAGTCATTAGACATCTAAACAAATTAATGGTAAGACTGCCTATCTTTCATTAACGTGATACAATGTCACGGAGACAACAGGTCTAGGACGGAATTTGAGACACCAATTTATATAGTTTTTTGGTATTTAAAGATCAAAAGGCATAGCTTAAAACTTTTTTACCAGCTTGCCAAAAAAATGCCTTTTTGGCTAAAAATAACTTCACCTAAATCTCCACCAAACTCTCTGATTTGACCAAACTTAATGTTAAGCCCAAGCTGTTCATCAAATAAAAGATTCTATTAGGGGTCTCCAAACCCCAAATAAGTCCTGGTATAGATTTAAAGTAGCAGTTTTTGGGCACTGTAAGCCTGTCAGCGGACTCTGTTGCAATGAGGCCCAGTGAGGCTCAGAGTGGCATATTCATTCTCTCAGTGGTCCCTTCTGCTCGCCTCTTTCATCTCATCTGCTAATCTTTCCTTTGCAGATTCCCGAGGTAATGTAAAGTGATGGAACAGTGCAGTGGTTGCAGTTCACCAATTCGTGTTAGGGAACATTTCTTATATGGGCTATTGTAGCTTTGTCTCATAAGGAAAAGCTGACTTGAGGGTTTTCTTACCTATTGCATGTTAAAAAGAAGATGTCAAACCAACATTTTTTTTCTTGCTCCCAAGTACTTGTTGGAAGTTTTTTCTTACTGTCACAAAGCAACTAATCTTGTTCTTTATGTGAAACTGGGGAACATATTGCCATATAGATAAAGACAACCCTGTATAACCCGCTCTAATGATGTGAATAGTTCAACATTAAAAATGAAAATCTCATCAGAAGTTTAGACTACTGTTGGTGCAAAAGTACTAATAATAATAAACAGGAAAAGAAAAAACAATAATTTCAAATGTAACACTGGAAAACTTGCAAATAGTATTTTATAGGTTGTCTTTATTAAAGGCTAATTTCTTGAGATGAATGCAAGTTCAGCAGTGCCTCAAAGTATTTTGCTTGGATGTTTCATTCCCTCCCCTGTATTGGTTTATATATAAAAAACTCTAGGGATTTATTTGGTGTATTAAAAAAATATTCCAAACCGACGAAATGAAAATAAAAAATTACAAAAATAAAAACTTCAAGGCTCAACTGCTCTTGCTTCTTCACATTCAATATACCACTGCTGCTGCTGCTGCAGTGATGTGTCTTAAAATGTGCCCAGTGCACTGAGCTAGCTCATTTGGGTGAATTATGGGAGCAGGTTCCTCTGTGAGAGTTGCTCTTCTTTTTCTTAGTCATTTTCAGGATGTGTTTAGCAGAAAACTAATCACAGTGAAAATTTATATTTTCATGAATGGATATATATGAATAGAATGTTTTTATGAATTTGTGAAGAAAGGCTGTTGTTTTTAATCAGACATACCTAAACGGTCCATTTGGCCATTTTTGGAAAATGAAAAGCTGCTGTAAACTGAAAAGATTTTTAAACAAATTTGAGCAACTTCAAAAAGAAGAAAGTCTACAATATCACTCTCGGCGGGCATGGTATAGATTTATGTGTGGGTTAGAAAGTTTAGAAAGTTAGGCGAAGCAAAGTGAAGCAAATATTCTGAGATGCCTTTAAATTTTAATACCTGCGCAGGTATAAAAAAAAAAACAGTAGGATTCAAAACGTGAATTTACAATGCAGGATTTCACCAAAACAAAACTTTAAAAAAAATCTTACTTAAGAAGCTAATTCATAACCTCCGTGTTGACGCTGTCACAGGAAGTCAGAAGGACTGACTGTAAATGGTGAGACTAATAGCAAACAATGGGGACTAACACAAGGATGCAAACTTAAGTTGATTAGTTGGTTTAAGTAAACATGTGCTGGACAAGTAAAATTGGTCAGTTTCCATCATAAATTCTGAAACATTTTCACAGATGTGTTTGTGAAAAACATACTGCCTTTTGTTAAAACAAACTAAATTTGACCTACCTTTGACATTCTCTCAGTGTGAAGTTAGCTTGTCATTGCAAAGTCACACCTGTCATATAAAAATAAAAGCACTTTATGGATCATTCAGAAATTCAACATTCTCTCTTACTCACTACACTGCATCTTCTGAAACGTTTCATGCTAATTTAATGCTTTTTTTATTTTTTATTTAATGCTTTGTAGCAAAGCCTTTGAAGAAAAACCAATCTCCAGTTGTGTCCTGTGTGGGGAAACAGGCTGCAGGCATTGGTGAGGTGTGACTTAAACAAATCTTTCCAAATAAACCATATCCTAATCTTGAAGGCTCGGGAGTTGTCCTCTTGTGTTGTTTGATTTCCAGCTCTTTCCATAGTTTGACAGTAGGATTCAAGTGAAGAATTTGAGTGGACTACTCTAGCAGCATTACTTAATTCGTCTGAAATCGATTAGGAGCTTCCTTAGCTGTGTGCTTAGGTCAATGTCTTGCCTAAAATCCACTCTTGCCTTATCTTCAGATTCTTCTCAAGAATGTCTCAGTAAGTTTCCACCTCTTAACTTTAGTCAGTATTTTTGTTGTCATGTGCAATAATATTTTCTTTCAAACATGGTGTGTGCAATGACATTAAAAAGATCAGTTTTGGTCTCAGGTTTCCGGATCATATTCTTTTAGTATTGTCAGATTGTTGTGTTCCTTGTCCATATGTTCTGCAGCAAACAGTAAACAATCTTCAACATGCTTTTTCTTCGTCCTCGCTCTTATTAAACTCTTGTGATTATTCTATTAATTCCTCTGTTGCAGTTTACTTCCAGGTTATGGTACCAAAAGTGCTCACCGGAATATTCAGACGTTTAAAAAAATGACTTAAATACAACATAACTTAATTTGTTAACTAGTTTGTTTTTATTTCTTTCTGTTTGTGGATTGTTGTAATCAACATCTGGTATTATTAATTGCATGACAATAGTTCAGTTAGATGTAAACGTACTGAGGCAAACCAGCAGTATACATAAAACTATTGTAAAAACTGAACCCTCAGACATGTGGATGCCGTCCAGCTTTATTACTCACGATTCCATTTAGGTATGTTCCATTAAGTTACCACTGTGGTTGTACTAGTTAGTGTCTTCTTTACACTGAAAAGTATTTGCACATGCAAAATTTGTATTGATTGTCAGGACATGTAACCCTTTGCCAGAAATTAAACTATGACCTATTGCAATGCAAACTCATATGTTCAATTCCAACATGCTACCTATAGGAATGTTCATTTTTTTCCTGTTAAGAGACTTATCCAGTATCAGGTTACACAGCCTTTTACCACACTCACAGCAACAGTTTATTGTTTATTTATATGTTGCTATTTTCTTTCTCATAATTTAGTACAAGTTTAAAGATTTATTTATAAATTGTGGTATTTCGCTGGGACAGTTATCAAACTGTGAAAGTTTTTCAAACATTTATAGCATATTGTTTATTGCAGATTTAGTCCAGAAATGGTAATTTGTTTGTCTGTTTACATTCACATCAACTTGTGAGCTAAATTTGGGGCTTAAAATGGTCTCATTTCCTGACTTAAACTGTCAGAGGGCACAATCCAAAATGAGATAGTTTAAATAATATCCTTCGAGAAGTGCTTTGATGGCTTTGTAACTGTACTTCAGTGATCAGTTGATTGTATTTAATCAACTGGTTGCTATGGAAATGAAGAAAAAGTGAATCCATGTTTGGTTCTTGCTTTTAGCTGCATGATATCCATTCATGAATTCGAACACATTTGGATATATTAGAGCTGTTTTTTAGATTCTCTTCAACATGTAAATTAACTGCATTTGTAAACATGTTTACATAGAAAACATAATAACAGATTTCTAATAAAAGATGTATATGTACAACAGAATATACCAAGGATATACTAAGGATTTCTGTATTTTTTGTGCCTGTGTATCATCATCCTTCATATCTATATTCCTTGTTGCTATTTGATTTCTTTGCGTACTTCAAAACATAACCTTAGACACAGCTGAAGGAACCTAGTGAGTAATACTACCCTTACAAAACCTTTGATTCTTAGGTCTATCACGTAAAATTCTAATAAAATACATTAAAGTTTGTGATTGTAATGAGACAAAATGCGAAAAAAAATTTAAGACCATTAATACCTTAGCAGGCACTCTATGTTCTATTAATAAATATGTATCTCTAATACACCCTTCAGTACAAAATTGAGCTGTTGTCCATTTTATTCCAATGAACAGCAGCAAACAGGAAGCTTTTAGAGAGAGCAAAGTAAAGTGAACCATTACTCTCTCTGCCAAACTGATTATGGACAGCTCATCATTTTTAATGCTGAAAACAGTCAGAAACTTTCAATACCAGGATAATAAACCTTTCAAAGAAATGTTTTTCATTAGTGTGAGGTTAACACAAACAGATTTATTCCCAGCATTATAATTACCCCCAAAGAAAATAGCTTAGAGAAAAAATATATATTTAACTGACTTGACCTGACATCCTGAAACAAAAACTTGACTGCTTTTATGCTATTTAGGAGCGCATGATTTCTGTAAATACCGGCAGCAGATGGTGAAAGGATTAAATACATGTTAGGTAGAGACAAACTTGAGCTTTATAGTGATCTTCAAAACAAACATATGAGCAGTGAAGCATGGTGGCACAGCGCAGGTCTGGCAGGCAGAAATGGGATAGTTGGGAAACGTCTGGAAGGCTAAATTTTTAGAAATAGGACCATTGATAATTTTGGCAGTGAAAGGAAAAATGGTCAACAATCTCAAATATAGACTTATTTTTCCATTCTTTAAATAAATTAAGAATGCTAAATGGAGGAGGCTTGGACTATTTGTTTTGAAGCACTATCTCATTAAGTCCACTCCAGGCCTGTGCAAGTGTTTTCATAGCTCAAGTACATACAGCAAAACCCAACTGATTTAAAATGACAACAGCCTAAAGCACAGGTTATGTTATTTTTCAGTACAAAATAATGAGAGAGCTCAGCCTGAGCCTGTTACTGCAGTTCTAAGCGAGTTTTTGTTTCATCAGAGGTATAAATTCAGCGAAACAAAAAGGACTCTCTTAGAGCTGCAATTGGTCTTATATATGTATTTTTATATTTATTTAGATAGATGGACGGACGGACAGACAGACAGACAGACAGACAGACAGACAGACAGACAGACAGACAGACAGACAGACAGACAGACAGACAGACAGACAGACAGACAGACAGACAGACAGACAGACAGACAGACAGACAGACAGACACTACGTTGCCAAAAGTATTTGTTGGTCCACTTTTACATGTACATGAACTTTGATGACATCCTATTCTTCCATCTTCCACAAGATTAAGAGTGTGTTCTCAGTCAGATGAGAATACCAGAACTGCAACCTACTTCTTTTTTTGTACAACAATATAATTCTTATATAATAAATATATCGGAACCATTGTGTGATTTATCAGGTTTTCTGCGAACTTTGAATTAGTCATCCATGAGTGTTTGTGAACAGCAGTTTTCAGATCTTGCCACAGATTCTCGGTTGGGTTTAGACCTTTGACTGGGCCATTCTAATACATGAATATGTTTTGTTTTAAACCATTCCATTGTAGCCCTGGCTTTCTGTTTCGGGTTGTTGTTCTGCTGGAAGGTGAACCTCCTCCCCAGTCCCAAGTCTTTTGCAGACTCCAACCGGTCTTCTTCTAAAATTGCCCTGTATTTGGCTCCAACCATCTTCCCATCAATTCTGACCAATTTCCCTGCCCCTGTTGAAGAGAAGCAACACCAGAGCAATATGCCGCCACCACCATATTTGACAGTGGGGGTGGTGTGTTCAGAGTGATGTGCAGTGTTAGTTCTCCACCACACATAGCGTTTTGCATTTTGGCCAAAATGTTCAATTTTGGTCTCGCCTGACCAAAGCACCTTCTTCCACATGTTTGCTGTGTTCCCAACATGGCTTCTAACAAACTGCAAACGGGAGTTCTTATGGGTTTTTTTTAACAATAGCTTTCCTCTTGCCACACTTCCATAAAGACCACATGTGTGCAGTGCACGACTAATATGAGTGTGTGTATGGTGTGCACAACTAACATGAGTCTGTGTATGGTTGTTTGTGTGTTGCTCTGCGATGGACTGGTGACCTGTCCAGGGTGTACCCCGCCTCTCGCCCATAGACTGCTAGAGATAGGCACCAGCTTCCCCGCGACCCACTAAGGAATAAGCGGTAGAAAATCACTGACTGACTAGAATTCATTAGAATTTAGACTGATCTGGCTATTGATGAATAGAGTAAAATTACTCTGAATGCTTTGTGTTGCACCATGTACATTTCTGAATGTAATTATATTTGATGATGCCACAAAATATTGCTGTCTCTATTTCAAAAAATTATTTTTTAATGTTTGACATTTTTTTTTTTAATTTGGCTATTTCACTTGACCTGTTTTTGGTTTTTAAATAAAGGCTTAAACTCTGTAGAAGTTATTGTAATCTAAAAACTGTTTGTTTTCGGTTTTTTGTCTTTTTCCAGCAGCAATGTGGTCATTACACTTTTCCATTATGGAAACAATTTATATGTAAAAACAAGCCTTGTTAAATCTGAAGGATGGTACCCAACCTAAGGGTTCAAATGTACAAGTTTATTTTTATTGTATTAATGTACATATATTTAATGTCCTCTTCCAGTATCTTCAAACCAGCTGATGCAACAACTGGAGAACAGCATATCAAAACGTGAGGTAATTGTACTACCATATCTCCCAATGTATTTTCAACAGAGATTCCTACCGTACTTTCATTTGTCCCCATTTTTTTTTGCAACTTCATTTCCCTTGTTACTAAAACCTGTTTAAATGGAGTTCACTCTGTCAATTAGTTTGGCCTCTGTCAGTAATAGCGGAATTATGCTAATCATCCATTCATCAAGGAAATTTTCATTTTTCTGGAGATCAGAGGTCAGATTCCTGCAAAGTAAAGCACCTTAAGTCTGGAGCAGATTGAAGGGCTCTTTAATATTTATGAGGTAGGGACTGAAAATAGGAATGGCCAGTAAAATGAGGAAAAGCAACATGTAAAGGTTGAATAATGTGTGGATGTACATTTGTTTGCCAAACCAGTTTAAGTCATTTAATTGATTTGTACAGTTGCTTTTAACTAACCTTTGAGAGAAATGGTATATAGTCATGTCAAAAAATTACAACAGGATGCATGTTTTTTCTAACATATTTGGACAAATAGACAGTTTTATTAGCTTTAGGAATATAAAAAAAAACCAAATGATGTAAATAAAAAAAATACAAACTGAAGAAAAGGCATTTTAGGTTTTGTTAAATGTAATAAAAATTGTATTTCTGGTAAGGACTAAATTCAAACACCCCCACATTTGTACCTAAAATGGCAAAAAGTGCACACAACAGTATCACATCAGTTGTAAGAGATTAGTGCATTACCACTCAGCATTATGAAGGAGGTTTGCCCTGTTTAAACCTCAGACATTTAGTTTGGTGAGCTCCTGACTGTTAAAGTGAGAGTGAACACTATAGTAAGATCCAAATAGAAGATTGTTGTATCTTATGAGTCTCGTAACAGATTTAGAGAGGTCTCAAAAGAATCTGAAATTAGCCATTCCACTGAATGGGAAATACTGGAAAAATTGTGGATATGGTGGACCCAGCTCTAGATGTTCTCCTTTGTCTATCACATTCACCCTTAAAGCATACTGTATTAAGATTTAAAAACAGTATTTGAAAAGCCAGAAAACGTTATGGGCACTATTGCAGGCTCCTGTCACTATGGGTGTAAATGTTCCTGTCTGCTCGATCAGAAAGAGACACCAAAGGTTTGACTTTCATAGGTGTGCAAAGTAAAAAACTTTGATCTCAAACAAAAACATGGAGGTCACACTAAAATTTGCCAGAGAGAACATGGACATAAACTAGGAATTCTGGAATAACAGTGTTTGACAAATACGTTTGGGGCCCAAAACAAGGGAGACATGTTTGGCATAAACTAAATGAAATATTGCAGAAAAATAACCTCAAAGCAACTGTGAGGCACAGACCTAGAAGTGTCATGGTTGGGAAGCTTTGCTGCAGAAGGGCCTGGCCTACTCACTATCCACGAATAAACCATGCATGCTGACAAAATGGAAGACATCTGTTAAAAATTCTAAAGCTGAAGCAGAACTGGAAGCTGCAACATGACAACAACATGACAATCACCCAGAACATGCCAGTAATATACCACAAATTATGACTGAGAATTAAGAAATGGGAAGTCTCCTATAGCATTTATTACAATTATATAGACATGGTTAATTTTGCAAAATAGGTGATAATGTCATTCAGACACTTTTGGCAACATTCAGGACAAACAATTGTGACTTTATTTACTGACAATATGGCAACAATGCCCATCATTCCTCAGCTCTACTACTTAATGCTAAGGGGAAGCTATTGCTGAGTGAATTTTTTTTTAAATGAGCTAGTTTCAGTATAAGTGAGGTGCCTAAAATTAACAGATGTTAGAAGCTACCTGAAAGGAAACAGTTTTCTACCACATGTTGAGACATGTCTGCCTTTTGTTCAACCAGCAAGAGAGCAAGGCAAGGCTTTCAGCAGATAACAGGAAGGCTGAACAAAAACCCCAAAAAGCTCTGTTTGGTCTTTTTGAGTTTTTAGCCTCTGTCTGTTATGGAACTTGCTGAACTAGTAATGTTAGGTGCCTTTTGGAAACCAAAGAGTTAAGATAAAGATCTGCTTTCTCTAGGGAATAGACACCTATGCTGCTGTTTTAGTAATACTAGCTGGGCTAACCAATCGCTAGTATATGATCTGAAAGACAGTTGAAAATCTGAAGTTGGTAATACTATATTAAGACAAAGACAAAAGTAAGACCTGTTTAATTCCCTCATTCACACGCTCTTAACATAAACCCAGAAGGACAGAAAAAATATATGTGAATGTTATATGCTCTGATATTATATTTTTTAAAGAGAAATCATAATCGGCCAAAACAGGTATCGGCAGGTCCGAACTTTACAAAAACCAGAGATCAAGACTCGATCACAGAATTTGCAGTATCTAAGGTCTTGAAACCCATTGTGTTATACCCATAAAGGATAATCTACATAGGTATCTAAAATATGAAAGCCTGTCTTTAGCCGAGACTTAGCTTGTTTTTTGCTCAATAGAAATCATAATCATCTATATCGCAAACCATGTCTGTCATTAGATTCCCATCAAACTTACACCCTAGACACTAAAAAAACAGAAAGAGAGCAGAAAAAACTGAAGTAAAGATTAAGGTAGAGATGTGAATACTTCTGTGAATACTTCAGGTCTAAGGTTTATTAGGGACATAACATTCTTCCAAGAACAGTCCCTGCAGCTAGATTGTAGTACGATTTCCAAGAAAGCCATCAGAGCTTATCCAGAAAGTCTGGCTATCCAATTTAAATGGTGTCAGTCTTGTTTTATCAAGAATTAAAGGGCTTATATTAATCTTTGTCTTGTAAGTCGACCAAAAATACTGTTAAATTTAACCAAATAGAATTGTTTGCTTTCTGCAAACCACTGAAAAGGAATATTATATTTCCTAAAGAAATGCACCTCAATAGCAACGTTCACTAAAATGAGAATTGGGCCCCCAAACTTGGAACCATTCCACTTTAAAGCAGCCAACTGGCAGACATTTTTTTTTCTGTGGACTAATGAAACAAAATCAGCCAGATATGATTTCAGACAGTGTTAGATTAGACTAAGGGTTAACAGAATTGCTGTTTTTTTTCTCACTCGAGGTAATGAAAGGTATATTTAACCTGCATGTATGAAACATACAGAAAGACAAAATTGTGCAGCCAATTTTATGTCAATGAGTACCAGGACATTTTAAATACATTGAGTGGGAATTGATGGGGAATTTTTAAAGAGAAAACGCATTTGACTAAAGTAGTAAGAAGTTTAATTTTAGTGTGATTTTTTTCTAACCACACAGATTCAACATTTACGTAAATAAATATTGCTTCATAAACATCAATAAAGCCACAATATTTTGGGGATAAATGTCCCTTACTGAGAAACAGAGACATCACATTACTTTTTTATTAGCCATCAACAAGCATCTGGCATAATTCCAGCAGGATATTTGACCATTCTTCTTATTGAAACTATTAGAGCTCATTTAAATTAGTTGGTTTCCTGACTTTAAAATAGGCTATAAATGTTTTAATGGGATTCAAGTTGGGGCTGTTCAAGATGCTTAATATTAGTACACATTATCTATTCGAAAACTAGCTTCGATGCATTTTGGAATAGACAGATCTTGTTAGTCCAAGTCTCAACCATCTGACCCAAACGTTTACCCTCACATGAGAGGAAGTTGATCTGGATGTTTAGGAACAACCCAGAAGTCACAAAAGCGCAAGCCTACTATAAACTGGAAGACAATCACAGTAAAGTAAGTTTAGCCTCAACATTTACTTCAAGGCCAACCAAGAAGGAACCCCCAGCGCCAAAAGTGGAGCTGCAATGCAGAATGGTTTTAATGTCAGATTAAACAAACAAAATCTGAGCAGCCAAGGAACATTAAACCTGAAACAACCAAACCAACTGTCAGGCATGGTGGTGGTAGCATCATGCTGAAAGAATCCACCATAAATTCAAACTTGTGCACCCAAATCTTGTATTTACAAGTCATTGACATGTTTTTTTCTATAATACTCAACCCCATGAAAAACGTATGGTTCAATGCATCATTAAAAGCCTAAAATGAATATATTTCTTCCAAAGATGAGTGTACTGTATGTAAACTTCTCACATGCACTGCAAGTAACCTTGACATTGCATCAGCACTCAACGAACAATAGAAGTCACAGTTAGCAAGTCAGCAGAGAAAGGACCTGCTACCACTACCTTTTTTTTTGTGGATTTCCTTAGTTCAGACCCGTTTTGGAGGGAAAACCTGGATCAATTCAATAATATGCATGTGGTCATAATGTTATAGCTCATTTATTTAAGTTTAAGGCTGCGTCTGTCTCTGAGAGAAAGGCTTTTAGTGAAGAACAGACGGCACATCGGAGTCTGTCCCAGCCTTATGGCTTTCTGTGACACGTCATTAGTCTGCCTAATTAGATAATAATGACTCTACTTTCCATTACAGGCTGGTGTAGTACACATGGCACAGACATCTCCAGGCCACCTAATCCATGCCAAGACATCTCTATTTGACTGACAAAGTAATTCAGAGACTGCTTGTGCTCTCACATCGCTTTCCTTTTATGTCATTGTAATTACTCACAAAATAGGCCAACTTTTTTTTCCTGTACTTTAATCTTATTTGCATCCTCTGCTGCTGTCAGGATCAAGCTGAAATGCTGTTTCAACAGGAAAGGAGCAACACAGCTAATTTACTACAATGCTGTACAGTGTAGATATACACGTTATACTGCACAGCCAAAGCAAAATGTTACTACAGAACGCATAGTTTCCAAAATTGTTATTCATAGTTTCTATATTGGTTTTAGGGTTAAACTTTAACTAGACCATTCCCAAACATTTACTTTATTACATTCTTTAATCAGTCAGCATTGTAAGAATTCCAATGAGAAAGCAGAATTAATAATTCCATTGTCCAAATGGTCCAGGTCCTGAAGAAGTAAATCAATCTCAGATCATCATACTAGTGCAGGGGTGGCAAACCAGTTCAACATTAAGAGCCAAATAAAGCTTATTATCACCTTAAAGAACCAAACAGCAATTCAGCATCATCACAGAGTTATTTTTTATACACCAATTTTTTTAAAAGAAAAAAGAGCCGCACTGGAGCCATCAAAGAGCCGCATGAGGCTCGAGAGCAGGTTCGCCAGTCCTGTACTAGTGCCAACATGTTTGACTGTTTATATGAAGTTCTTTTTCTGAACTGTGTTAGTTGTACCCTTGATGTAATAAGATGCACACCTTCCAAAATGTTCTACATTTGTCTTATCAGTCTGCATAATATTTTTTTAAAGGTCTTGGGGCTCATCTATATTTTTTTGGCAAATATGTGACAGGCCTTTGTGTTCTTTTTAGCCTTGGAAATCTCTCATTGATGCAAGTTTTGCCCAGTCACTTTCTCATTGTTCAAAGATGAACACTGACCTTAACTGAGGCATAAATGAGGACTACAATGCTTTAGATCCTGTTCTGGGTTCTTTTGTGATCTCATGGATCAGTCACTGATTTGCTTTTGAAGTAATTTTGGTAGGTCAGCCACTCCTGGGAAGGATCACCAGCGTTCCATGTTTTCACTAGTTATGGATAATGTCTCTAACTGTGATTTAAAACTTTAAAAATAACTTTTTTTTCAGACTGAGAGATATCATTTTATTTTCCATCTCTTTTAGAGTTTATTTTGATTGGGGTATGAAATGTTGCTTTTCACATTTGTAGCCTACTTCACTTTGTCAGACAGGTTGGATTTCCTGATTTCACTGTTCTGGCAGTAAACATGTGAAGTAGAACTCAGTTTATCAATAAATCTGGTTAATTACACTTAATTCATGATTTTTAAGGGACTTTTGACCTTGAATCTGGTTGATTTGTATGGCTTTTTTCACTTCCATAAATAAATTTCTTATTTAAAAACTGTTTTTTAGTATTTAATCAGGTTATTTTTCTCTATCAAAAAGTGTTTGATGATTAGAAACACTTAGGTGTGACAGACAATCAAAAACAGCATTAATTTGTAGGGGGCAAAAATGTTTTCACATCACTATAGGATTATGGTGAAAATAACAGAATTTCAAAAGCTTTATCAAACACAATCACAACGAAAAGTGAATAAACTTAAAGCATAGATTAACGTGCTTTACTTGTACTCTCACAAAAATGTGGAGGTTCAACTGGTTTCTTGTCCACATCTTGCTCATGTGAAGTCAGATATTGTATTATCAACCTTGTATGTACTGATTAACAAAGGAAGGAAAAAAGATTAACACAGTAATAATGAACAAAAACAAACAGATTAACTAGGGAAAAAGGAAAGGCATAAAACACAAGTAATACCCCTGGGGAAGACAATCCTATCAGCAGTTAAACCGGTCATGAAGAAAGTTACCACTTGGTAGAGAGAGGTAGCAACATTCCTCTCTGAACATTTAAACACAAGTGTTCATACCTCTTGAATGTTTTCGCATTTTGTCACTTTACAACCATATATTTTAGTGTATCTAATTGTGATTTTATGTGATTGGTCTAACCAAAATAGTTCCAATGAGGAGGTGGCAGGACTATGAAACATGGTTTTCAAAGTGTTTTTAGAAATAAAAATCTCAAAAGTGTGGGAGTACATTTGCCTGGGTCAGTACTTTATACAACCAGCTCTCACTGCATGTTTTTTTTTTTTTTGGGGGGGGGGGAGAGACAAGAGTGCATTTGTCTTAAGACAAATGCACTCTTGTCCATTCTTCTAATAACATACATAGTTCAAGCTCAATTAAATTTTATGTATATTATGTGTAAATATCAATGTTCAAATCTTGTTACAGATTCTCAAGTAATCTTTGATTAGGTTTTCAGCTGCTAATAATATTCTGATCACTGCCTCATCATTCTCTTGATGATTTGCAGATCTAGATTTCAAATAGTCCCACAAGTCAAGCACGCACTTTGTCTCTATGTAGCCACACTGTTGTAAGTCATGCAGAACGAGGTCTGACCTCCCTGGAATAGACATCAACTTGATGGCAGCATATATTTCTCCAAATTTCTACTTTATGCCCCTGCATCACAAATAGCTTTACATACAGTCATTGTAAAATACAATGGCTTGTACCCTTTTTAGCCTCTAATTCATATTTTTAATTTTTGGCACCTATGCTAAGGCTAGTTTTTGCAAGAATTGAAAAACATGGGCTCATCTGACCATGTAACGTGAATTGCCTTTTTTAAACATGCCTTTCCCAAGAACACAGAAAACGGCTCTCTCCTTGTATAACAAATGTTCAGGTCAGATTTCAGGACATAGAAACAGAATGAATTAAGTGACAATGATCTTTGGAGATAGACCAGAGCCCAATAGTGATTATAGTAAAATTGTGGGTTTTAGGCCCTCTTTAGGATGAAATACCACATACATGCAACAGTGGTTTCAGATGTGCATTTGTTTTGTTTATTTTTTGGAATTTTTGAAGTGAGAAACTTTGGCACACAGTGTTTAGCTTCATTGCTTTAAATACAATAAACTGCCTGGTAATGAAAGTTTGAAAGAAAATACAGATTCATGTTTTAACAGATAATTTAACTGTTAAAGAGATAATTTAAGCTTTGATTGTGGTTTTATTCAAAGTATTCTGAAATGTTCTGTATCTGATTATCAAAACTGTATTTTAAGTCATGTATGTTATTCTTTTTTATAAAAAAAAAAATCTAAGTGTTTCTCAACCTTTACATTAATGTTCACAGTACAAGAGAGACTGTATTGGATGTTGCAGTTACCTGTTTATCTCTGTGATGTCATCTGCTTTGCATGCTGTGCTTAGATGCTGTATTTCCAGAATTGGCAACACTGTTGCTTACCTGGTGACTTTGTTGCTATATTTATTGAATATTGAGATCCCTCTAGTCATTCTTAAAAAAAAAAAGAGACCGTGTGTTAAAATTACACGCAATTACATGCAAACCGTGAACATGCTAGAATTACCTTATTATGTTAGCTAACTGCTCCGCATGAAAACATTGTGAGCTAGAATAAGATGTGAGTCAAATATGTCTTTATAAAAAAATTATCAAGCTATTAACTTTTAAGGAGACATGCTGTCAGATCATTGCAGTAGCTTCCTTGACTGAGTTCATTCAGTGTTGAATATTAGGGCCATTTTGTCCTGTAGACACTATAGCTGAACCAAAATATACTCACTGGCCACTTTATTAAGTACACCTTGCTAGTACCGGGATGGACCCCCTTTTGCCTTCAGAACTGCCTTAATCCTTCGTGGCATAGATTCAACAAGGTACTGGAAACATTCCTCAGAGAGTTTGGTCCATATTGACATGATGGCATCACACAGATGCTGTAGATTTATCGGCTGCACATCCATGATGCCAATCTCCCGCTCCACCACATCCCAAAGCTGCTCTATTGGATTGAGATCTGGTGACTGTGGATGCCATTTGAGTACAGTGAACTCATTGTCATGTTCAAGAAACCAGTCTGAGATGATTTGAGCTTTATGACATGGCGCGTTATCCTGCTGGAAGTAACCTTCAGAAGCAGGCTCCA